>VUQK01029965.1:6859-33496 GCA_015106715.1 Bujurquina vittata
CTCAGTTATTGCTGGCAAATGTAACATTTCTATTACCCGTGCAGTGACCTAACAGTAATAACAGTGTAATAACTTTGATACATTAGCACGGAGGACAGAAAGGGCTCTCTGCATGTCTATGCAGCTGCACTTTACATGGCGCTGGTATGCTTTGGAAGGGCAACATGTTTTCATGTGCAGTCATATTTGTGCTTTGATACAGTTAAAAGGCACAACTCAGTTATGCACTGTAACACAACTGCTGGGATTAGCCATGCTATGCATTGGAACTGCTAATCAAAGCGGAGCAGCAGTTAGTTGATGGAGCATTGTGTGACGTTTTCATGTAAACAAAGGTTATGTTCACAAAAATGACGTCTGCATTGTTTACTCCATGCTTTGCTTTGAACCATCAATTTGCACAAGTACTGATCATGCCCATCTTTATAGTTCACATTTTTAGATGTGTTTTTCTCTCCTTTATTAAATGTTTGTTGTAAGCCATCCCAGTTAACATAATGGCTGCATTTATTTTTGACGCGATGAATCAAGAAAACTTCCGGTTAATGTACAGTAAAAGTATGGCTGATCTAGTTATGAGCTAAAATAAAGCAATAATTCCCATGAGTTGTAAAGTATAAATTTTGGGGCAGCTGTGCCTCAGGTGGCAGCAGCAGCAGGTCGTCTACAAGTCTGAATGTGTTTGTTTAACTGAGCGAATGGGACATGTAGTAGAAAGTGCTTTGACTACTCAAATTGAGTAGAAAGGCACTATGTAAGGAGCAGTCAATTTACTGTTTACTTACTGTACCATCTCCACAGCAGGTACTGTAAAACAGAAAGGATGAAACATGTCATATTTTGTGATGTGTCTTTTACCCTGTCCCTTGCTACATTTGCAGCTGCTGAAGGAGAAACGTGATAACACTGTTTTGATTGCCGAGACACTGCAGCAAAAGACGCTGCTGGGGAAATATAACAGAGGTAAGAGAGGTGCATAGTAATATCAGCTAGTTTATTAATAAAATGCTCGTTATTAATCTACTGTGTGAAAAGAAGAAGCGTGAGATGAGTATAATTTGATTAAACACAAAAAGCGTCGTGAGTAATTGATTGCTGATACATTCTAAGTAAAATAGATTTATAAAGCACATTTAAATACAAATTTGCAAAGCTGTTAAATCCATATTTTACTTTCCATAAAACATAGAAAACATATCAAAAGTTTAAATTGAGGAAATGTACAATGTTCAAATAGCACGTCAGAAACGTTGGGGCTTGGCCATCTTTTAACAACAGTCTGTTGACGTCTGGGAGACGCAGTTGCTGCACTTTTGTGAAGGCAATGTTGCCCCATTGTTGTCTGACACAAGATTCGAACAGCTTTTGGTCTTTTATGTTTGTTTGTTTCATGATTTGCCATGTTTCCATTGCTCAACTGTTACTATGAAGCCCTGCTGTTGGAGTAGGTTCAGCACTGTCCCGCTGAAAGGCCTTCCCTGAAAAAGACGTGTGGATGGGACCAAATGTTGCTCTAAACTCTGGATATACCTTTGTGCACTGACAGCGTCTCTCCAGCTCTGCAGGCTGCCATATGTACTGACGCACCCCCATACCACCAGGCTTTTGAACTGAGCGCTAAGAACAAATAGGATGACCCTTTACCTCTTTAGGCCAGAGGCTGTGATGTCCATGATTTCCAGAAAGAATTTCAAATTTCAATTTGTCTGACCACGGAACAGTTTCCACTTTGTTCACGTTAAAGGAGCTTTGTCTCGGAAGACCGCAGCATTTCTGGATCATGATCACATATGGCTTCTGTTTTGCATGATAGAACTTTAACCTGATTTTGTGGATGGCACAGTGTCCACAGACGGTGATTTCTGGAAGTGTTCCTGAGCTCATGCACTGATTTCCAGTTCTTAAAGCAGCACTGGCTGAGCTCCCAGAGACCACAGACGATCAATCCCACATTGATTATTGGCTCTGTCCCTTAGGAAGACAGATTTTCTTTTAATGATGTTATGTACTGTAAATGATGAGATATTCACAGGCTTAGCAACTGTATGTTGAGAAACTTTATTCTGAAATATGTGGCTACAGGGTTTTTTGCAGAAGGGGTTAACCTTTGGAAACTTCTCAGAAACTTTGCCTCTCTAAGAAGCTCTTTTTATGCCCAAACAGTTACTGACCTGTTCAAAATGAACCTAATTAGTTGAAAAAAGTTCTTTCAGCTCTTTCTTTAGTACCTTTCTGGCATTTGGTTGCCCCATCCTAACGTTTTTGAGACGTGTTACTGCCAAATGTTCTTTTTAAAATTCCTTTTCTCAGTTCAATCCGTTTATGCTTCCTATGTTCTATTGTGAAAAATTATGGGTTTGAAAATCATTACACTCTGTTTTTATATACATTTTACACTGCATGCAAACCTTTTGGGAATTGGGGTTGTATAAAAAAGCTTTTGCCTGATAAAAGTACAAATCTGTCCATGTGGAAATCTTTCTCTAGTGTCTCAGTTAGCTGTAGAGGAATATGAAGTGTTACAGGACTCCTTGAGCCTGGAACGAGACCTAAGGACAGAGGCAGAAAAATTTGCCAGAGCCGTAAGTTTGTGTTTTGTGTTTTTACAGCAGTCTTAATGTTCTGATTTTATTCTGCAGGTGATTCCTTTTTTCAGCAGCTACAATGGGGCCTTGACTCTGTTCCCTGTGTTGTTCTCCTTGTGGTCTTTTCCCAGATGGTGGTCAAGGAAAAGAGTCTGAAGAGACAGAGTCAGATCCTGATGCAGAGCTCCTCACCCGGTCAAACTCTGCAGGATGCCCTCAGCGAGGTGACCAGACTGACAGAAGAACTGGAGACACAAAGGCTGGAGCACCAAATCCAGGTCTGTGTGCCCCAGTCCAATATAGAACTGAGAGTATTGAATACATTTTGGATGTTTACAGTGTTCAAGCTTATGAGACCAGAGTTCAGTGTGTGTTCAATACGAACAAAGGCAGTGGGAAACAGGTTTAAATGGCTCTGTGTAGCATTATCAGTTTGACCTTTAGATCAGTCTATTTAGAGGAGAGGTCAGAGCTCAACTGTGACATATTTTAAATCTTTATTCAGTGCTTTCTATATGTTAACAATACACGCCACACCTGCAAGAATCGTGGTTTCAAGTTTTTTCTAAGCTTTTTGTTCATTTTTGACCAATAAATAATTGAGTTGACCTTGAAAACCGTTGTGGATGTAAGGTGTAGCGCCTGCTAGGAAAAAGTAATGTGTTTTGTGTTTTAAGCAAATAAGTTAGACATATTTCAGTAGTAAACAACTTTCAGTTCTTTATGAAGTGTGGGCTGTAGCACAGCAAAACTAACTGAGAGATGGGAAGTGAAATAAGGGTTACGCTGACACTCACAACTGTGCGACTGCAGTATGTGACCTGTGTATAGGTCTTTTTTTTCCATCTGGTAAAACAGTGGCTTGATGGACCTCCATTGATGACTTGATTCCATAGTTCCAGTGAACTGGATCGAGAGCGAACCTGCAAGTTTGATTAGATTGTCCAGAGTTCTTTGGAGACTGAGCTTAATTTCCATTCCAACAGAGACCTGCGTGATCCCAGACTTTATTCTAACTTTAGGTGGTGAGAGGGCAGACAACTACACAAACACAGATTGGGCCCAGTGATCAATCTGCTAGCAGACATTCATTTACACACTTGAATAAGAGACAAATATTCTGTGGTGTTGCTTTTCATTACTGAAGCTTACACCCTGGGCTCCTGTTGTTCCTGGTGTTTCTGATATTGGCCGAGAGATGATGTCATTACTCTTATTAATTAATCGTAAGCAGGGTTACAAGGGCTAATTTTAATAAATTGTTCACATGACCCCCACTCTACACTCTACCTATCAGAATTTGTTCAAAATGTTTTGATTGTGTTTACAGACAGAATGCCATGCACGCACGCACGCACGCACGCACGCACATATGCACGCACGCATGCACGCATGCATGCATGCAAATGCGACCAAAAACATAACCTCCTCTGCAGATGCAACTCTGAAATGAATAATCATATTTTGATCATAGACAAGACAAAGTTCAAATTAATAACAGTATAAAGAATAACAGAAGTTTTAAAATACTTCTGTTAGTCAGTGTTAAATATAAAATAACTGGCCGTGGTGGCCGGTATCAAAAAGTGCCTCGGGAGACTCAGGATCTATCGTGTTTCTTGATACATACGAACAGATCATGAAGACATTCAGACATCACTTGGACTGTAATTCATTACCACATGAAACAGAAGAAAAGTATCAGATACTGGACGCAGACCATCTCGGTAATTTGCTTGTGTAATGTTTTTAATTCATATGCATCAAAACAAGACTTATTTAGCTAGTTAATTACATAGAGTGGAAATGCCTGGTGAATTATCATGGGCCATGGCAGTACAACCAAGGGGCCATGACCTGCCAGATTAATAATTAAAAGCAGCTGAATAGCCTCCACCTCCCTCCCATCTCCTCTGGCACTGATGGAAAACAATTAGAGCTGAGAGGGATCACTGATCTCTTCTGGTTCTGGGGTGGAGGTGAACCATACCCTTAATTTGAGGAACAATTAAAACACTGGTTAAGGAACTGGGGTTGGGGAGTGGATGACTGGATGTCAACTGGCAGCTGCCCAATGAGAATTATGAGAAATTATCACCACAGGAGCTGTCGCCATCACAGCCAACACTATGCTGCACACTATGCTGCACACTGGCACTTTTTCAGCAGAAAAGTAGAACTGAAACACTTAGTTTATTAGGAATTTTCCACATTTTTTCCTTTTATGGATATTAATTTCATAGGTTAGAAATAATCACAAGTGTCTATATCTTCACTGAGGAGAGAAACAATTTCAGCTATTAGACTAGTTCCTTTTGCCCAGACAATGTCAAGCATCTTTGTCAAATGGGGTGGCTGTAGCTCAGGAGGTAGAGCAGGTCACCCACTGATCGGAAGGTCGGTGGTTGGAGTATGAATGTGTGTGAATGTTAGATAATAAAGCACTTAGCTTAATTACTCATGGAAGTGCTTGTGTGAATGGGGTAAATGTAAATGTGTTGTATAAGATTTAGCAGTGGTAGTCAGTGATTGTCAGTGTCCGTCACAGGCCATGTATTTATCAGGGCTCATATTTGCTATATCTCCAGGAACATGGTGGTGGCTATGAAGGAGCTGTCCATCAGAGGTGATTTCCGGACAACTGTCGAATACCTCACTAAATTACTTGAGACCGAAAGCTTTAGAAACAATGATATTGACACCGGTTGGCTGGATCATCTCATTGCGGAGAAAGTGCAGGTAAGAGACTGGAGACAGGTGCTCAGTCATTAAATTTGTGTTTAATTTAATTGATTAAAGCCACATGTTCTTTCTTCAGGCAGAGAGACCAGATACCCTGCTTGGTGTTGTCTGTGGGGCTTTGCATGTTGCAGATGCTACCTTCAGAAAGAGCATGTCTGACTATCTGCATTCCCTGGAAAGGTCAGTAGGCACTTCTTATTAATGTCTCACTGCAGCACTCTTCCTGTGTGTTCATATAATTGACTTTTAAAAACATTATCTGCTACATCTGTAGAGGTCAGGTACTGCCTGCAGACAGTCTGCTCAACTCTGTCAATGTGGACCTAATTTATGAAGGAGTCAAATTCTGTCTGAAGGTATCTGTTTTATTCCCTTCCCGTTCCTTTGACTGAACATCCTGCCTTTTTTAATGAATAAATTATCACTGCTGTTTCCTGCAGGTGGCTCGGCAATCCCCAACAACTTATGTCGTCATGATGAATGGCTCGCACATTGAAATAGATGTCCACAGGTTGAATGATGGCGGCCTCCTGCTGTGCTACGATGGCAGCAGCCACATCACCTACATGAAGGAAGAAGTGGACAGGCAAGGCTATTACTGGGTTTGTTTCGGGTTGCGTATTTAACTGATTTCTCATTACTCAGTTTTATTTTAAATTCCCAGGTTTCGCATCACTGTTGGCAACAAGACCTGTGTATTTGAGAAAGAGAATGATCCCACTGTGCTCCGGTCACCCTCTGCTGGAAAACTGCTGCAGTACATGGTTGAAGATGGAGGTCATGTTTTTGCAGGGGAGACCTATGCAGAGATTGAGGTGATAAAAATGTACAGTGTGTAGGATTTTGTGTTACGTTGTGTCTGCCGGTTCACTTATTTCAATTGTTCTCAATTCAGGTGATGAAGATGGTGATGACGTTGACTGTGCAGCAGTCTGGCTGTATACACTTTGTCAAAAGATCGGGAGCAGTTCTGGAGTCTGGCTGTGTAGTGGCACATATGGATCTGGACGATCCCAGCAGTATACATAGGGTGGGTCACTGCGAAGCACATCAGAGGATAAAAATAAGTCTTCATTTTGCATTTAATGTCAAACTTGAACAATACTTTGATGTCATATTTGCAATTTTTGCCTGTATTTATTCCATTTGTTTGCTGTCAAATACTTTATCGTACGTTTTTCCCATTATTAAAGTTGTTGTCAGAACTTTTATTTCTGATTTTTCCCTGTTCCACCATAGGTGGAACTCAACACAGTTCCACTGCCACCTCAGCAGCCGCTCCCCACGGTTGGGGAAAAGCTTCACCAGGTGTTCCACAGTGTTCTTGGAAACCTGGTTAACGTCATGGATGGGTACTGCCTCGAAGAGCCCTACTTTAGCACCAAGGTACATATCAGCCCTTCTCCCACGGCAGATTTCTGATTACAAGATATGAAAAACTTTGCTTGACTTATACGAGCGTGTTTGCATGTATATCTGCAGCTGAAAGAGTGGGTTGCTACCTTGATGAAGACTCTAAGGGACCCCTCATTGCCGCTTTTGGAACTTCAAGAGATCATGACTAGCGTGGCCAGTCGTATTCCACCTACTGTTGAAAAAGAGATCCGTAAAATCATGGCTCAGTACGCGAGCAACATCACCTCTGTCCTCTGCCAGTTTCCCAGTCAAAGGGTAAAAGCTATGCAAAGACTGCTTGTGAGCTTTTTAAATAAATTGCTCTTATCAGTACGATATGATGATGTTTGGCTTATTTGATTCCAGATTGCAAACATTTTAGACAGCCATGCAGCAACCTTACAGAGGAAGGCTGACCGAGAGGTTTTCTTCATCAACACTCAGAGCATTGTACAGCTGGTGCAGAGGTCATTTTCTTTTCTCATTTGGCCAGATGCATATTGCGGTGGTGTTGTTGTAGTTGTAGTAGTAGTAGTAGTAGTAATGTCTTTGAATTATATTACTGTAGTGACTGTTGACACATTTGAATTTTTCTCTTCAGATATCGGAGTGGAATCCGTGGTTACATGAAGTCTGTGGTTCTTGATCTCTTGAAGCGCTACCTGCAGGTTGAGATGCAGTTTCAACAAGGTAACATTAAAACTCCTTCAGTTTTTTTAATGCTACATTACCTTCATCACAACTGCATCTGAGATTTAGTGGAAAAACGTCCTTTTTTTTTTTTGGCCCTGAACAGCTCACTACGATAAGTGTGTTATCAACCTGAGAGAGAAGCACAAACCCGACATGAATCCCGTGCTTAACTACATCTTCTCTCATGCTCAAGTGTCCAAGAAGAACATCCTGGTGACAATACTCATTGTAAGGCTCTTCTCATTCTCACTGAAACAAACAAGCACGTTTGTTTCACTGTTCATTTTTTACAAAATCATCTGGACAAACAGTGATGGAGGGGCGCCTTTAACTTTGTGTAGGACCAACTGTGTGGACGGGATCCCACCCTGGCAGATGAGCTCATGGCTATTTTGAATGAACTCACACAGCTTAGCAAGATGGAGAACTCAAAGGTAGCCTTGAGAGCTAGACAGGTAAGATTGCTTGCATTTTATTTAGATCTTTACTGTTTAGGAATTACAACCATTTTTATGCACAGTCGCCATTGTCAGAGGCTTCAAAAGGCAATGGATGACTGACAAGCAGCTTCATGGCCAGGTGAGGCCTATTCACTTGTTATTTAGTGACACATTTCAGGGCATAAAATCTACAGTGAAAAGCTATGAAAACAAATTTAAACCTTTGAATCAAGTTCAATTTTAAGCATAAGGTCCAAAGAGATGCAAGTGAGGGAAGCTGCCATTAGGCTGAAAGAAAAAAGTAAACCTATTAGAGACCCAGCAAAAACTTCCACTGACCAGCTCAGCAACACCAAAAGACCTGAAACAGTACAGAAGACAGCTAACATGGATGATGATAGTTATTTCAATGGTTAAAAAAAAGGTTCACAACATCTAAAGAAGTCAAGAACACTCTTGGGTGGCAGGCGTATCACTGTCAATGTCTATATTCAGGAAAGGGTTTACAATAAGGTGCAAACTGCAGTTTATGCTCAGGAACAGGAAGTCTGCCAGAAAACATCAAAAAGAGCCTGTGCATGATAAAACCAGCTATGGAGAAGGAGAGAAACAGCTCATTATCTGATGCACACCACATTATCTGTCAAATATGGTGGTGGTAATGTTATGAGATAGACATGTTTGGCTGTCTGGGTCACTGGTGTTTAGTGATGGTGTGACTGCTGACAGAAATGGCAGGATGAATTCTATAGTTAAAATTAATTGATCTTTGTTTGTCCAGTTATTTTGAGGCTCTGAAAATAGGGGACTGTGTATAAAAACAACTGTAATTACTAAACAATTTTTAAAAAACCTTTTGAATTAAAGCTGAAAGTCTGCTCTTCAATTACATCACGATTGTTGATTTAAAATCCTCTGTGGTGGTGTACAGAGTCAAAACTACAACAATTCTGTCTTTGTGCAACAAATTATGCATCTAACTGTTTTCCTAAGTCTTCAGTCATTTCTCATCTGTTTTTCAGTATTCCGTATTTATGAATATCTTCTAGGTCCTGATTGCTTCCCATTTGCCATCATATGAACTGAGACACAACCAAGTGGAGTCCATCTTCCTGTCAGCCATTGACATGTATGGCCACCAGTTTTGCCCGGAGAATTTGAAGGTTAGCCTTGTGTAATAATTAAAAAGGTTTTTGTGACATCACCTTGCAGCAGCATGTATATACCACGTCTAATAATTTCTATTAAATTTGCCACAGAAACTCATTCTTTCCGAAACCTCCATTTTTGACGTTTTGCCCAACTTCTTCTATCACGCCAATCAAGTCGTATGCATGGCCGCTTTGGAGGTATGGTTAGTGCATTCAGACAGGCTTTGTCTGACTTACGCATTTTTATTTCTTAAACAGTCATTCTGTTCTGTCTTGACTTTTAGGTGTATGTTCGCAGAGGTTACATTGCCTACGAGCTAAACAGCATCCAGCACCACCAGCTGCAGGATGGAACGTGCGCTGTAGACTTTCAGTTTATGTTGCCATCATCACATCCAAACAGGTGACACTTTTTTTTTTCCGGACAGAGCCACAGATGAATCAGATAATGCTGTCTAATTTTTGAGTTACTACCACTTCCAAATCCGACCAGATGTTTCCTCTTTATAGCATCAGAGGCTGTGATCACTCTCTTTCACTTGTGTTGATGGGGATTCTTTAAAGAGACTTTTCATATGAAATCCTGGCCTTAAAAACATAATTTTGGTGTCCTTCAGTCTTTTCTATAATGGTGGCCTGATTGATCAATTCAGAACAGAAGCATTCAGGTGTCCCCATGGGTACAGGTGGAGCGTGGCCCTGTGAGGTTTTTCTGTAACATATGGCTAACCTTGAATGCAGACTGTTTTTGCCACACTTGACATTGATATGAATGCACCAAGTCTCTTTAAATTGCTTCACTCTAATCATATTACCAGAGGTAGTAGATGTACAGTTTGATCATCCACTGCTAATATTCACCTGTTAATCATCTTATTTCAGAGGGAGCAGCCCTACTCTGAACAGGTAGAGTAAAGCTCCTCCCAAACCAAACCACTGCATCATCTGTTTGTCGCGAAGCAATGCATGATGGAAGAACCATATTGCTTTTTATTCACTTTTATGCTGAACTTGTTCTTCTGTTTTTTTTCTGCATCTTTCAACTTTTAAAGCATCGCTGGGCTTTTTAAGAGGCACATCTTTCAATTTTTTCATGTTCCTCTTAAAAACTTCAGGCCTGAAATTTCATTGATTGCTACCTAATAGCCAGCCTGCATTCTCCGGTTCTTAATTTGCAAATTATAAAACAGATACAGTCTGGATTATGACAGTTTGTAATTAATTTTGGTTCACTAACTGGTGGGGAATCAACTTTGAAATGAGCCAGACTTGAGTCATGAATCTGGTGATGTCACTTGGACTTTAGTTCATGACTTGACTTGGCAATCTTCCCTCTGCCCAAAGATAGAAGTTATATTGCTAATCAACAGACAATAAATGAACCAGACAGCAGATAATCAGGCCACGTAAGCAGGAGGCAAAAGTTCATGGACGTCATAACACAGTACATAGTTAAATTCAGACAGTAAAACGTTTAGGTAATCAGAATTCAGTGTTTATATTCCATTCATTTAAATAACATAAAGTACGGTGCAAAAGTCTCAAACCAGCCCTCATTTCATCATATTTTGTTTCTATGGAGCCAGATTTATTATTATTTTAAAGTTAGTTCTCAAGACTTTCTGAAGGTCAGAAATTTTCTTTGAACATTGGCTCCTTTTTCAGTCATTTTCAGCCCAGTCCTTTCATTTAACAATGACCTATGAATTATTCATGGTTTTAAAAAATGCACCTAACTTAACGGATGAAGCAGTATGAACTTCACATAAACAACTTATGTTGTTTATGCTCCTTTTTATGAGCAGCCTGTCACAAAATGCAGAATTTGTTCCTATTTCTTTAGAATCTATGAGAAAAGTGGGAAAACTGTACAAATGAAGGACAAAAGAAGAAGTGGGAGGGGATGAATAGTATCTGAAAACCATGTCCTTAAGAAATAGGAAAAAATTCAGTAAAGACCTGAATTATAATTGAGAAATGCACCTGGCCCTTTAGTTGATCAATCTACTGCTGGGTAGCTGTCCAAAGCCATTCTTTCAGAAACAGCAAAAGGCTGATGTATGCCAAACTACACAAGAACTGGGTTGAAAATCCGTGGCAACAGGTCATATAAGAGTGATGAAATGTGAAATTTTAGTTCAGATTGTTGTCAATGTGCACGGTGGAGGTCAGGAGAGAGGTGAGTGCCTATGGGCATCTGTAAAACACGGTGGAGGCTCTGTCATGGTTCGGGACTGTGTTTGAGTCAGGGTTTTGGGGATCTTGTCAAAACAGATTTTGATCCATCACGCAATATCATCTGGAAAGCGTCTGATTGGCACCAGCTTCCTTTTTCAGCATTACAATGATCCCAAACACATCGCCAATGCAGTAAAAGCATACCTGGATTAAAACACACACATACACACACACACACACATACACACACATATACTGTACATAATGAAACACCTATCAGTCATAGACTGGCCTTCCCAGAGCCTGGACCTCAAAATTATTAAAGCAGCGTGGGATCATCTTGAGAGACAAGACAGCAAAACTCAGCCAACATCCAAATAAGAGCTTTGAATGTCCTTCAAGAAGAAGGAGAACTGGAGAACTATTCCTGAAGACTGCTTAGAGAAATGACAAGAAAGCTGCAAAAGAGAGTTCAGGCTGTGTTGAAGAATAAAGGTGGTCACACCAGATATAGGCTTTCAAACTCATTAGAATTGAAGAAAGAATGTTTCCCCCTCATTTACTGTATTCCTATGTATGTTTGCACATATTTCTGTAAATTGCTGCACCTATTTCCCATTTTCCCAACAAAATATTAAGAAATGATGGGCTCTTCAAGACTTTAGCTCCATACTAAATTTGATTCTAAATAAGACGACAGGTTCAGGTACAATACCAGTCCAAATACTCACCCATTCATATGAACGGGAAAGTGTGTCCAGATTTTTAACTGGTATTGTATATATAAATCTCATTACCTACCCATACTGGACTTGACTTGGAACTTTATATTTCAGACTTGTAACCATCAAAACAATTATTTTGTGCTGCCTCTGCTATCAAATGTATGTAATTAGGTTATGATGTGATGGCGGTAACTCTGTTAATTGTTTTTAAATAGATGAGACTTTCACAATTGCTTTAATTGCTCTCTGTATGAATATTTAAGCAAGTTGTTTGTTAGTTTTATTAAAGAACCTCTCTCATGTCATTGTTCAGTGGTCTTGCCTTATTATTTATTTATTTTATTTATTTATAGGGTTCCTGTGCCAGTCAGTGTATCAGGCCAGTTTAAAATGAGAAGGCAGGGCAGTGAGCTCTTCCTGGACGGAGCCTTGTCTCCACCATGCCAGCGAATGGGGGCCATGGTGGCTTTTCAGTGCTTTGATGACTTCAAAAGGTCATTTTTATCATTTTATGATTTACCACGAAGATATGATCAGAATGATAATTTATCAAATGTTGACGTGTTTCTTTTTGTCTTGCAGGAATTTTGATGAAGTTCTTTCGAGTTTTGCAGAACCACTTTTGGAGAATGTTCCTTTCTCGGAGTCCTGCTCCAGTTTCTATGATGAGGAGCATTTCAAGGTGAGTGGGTGCGACTGTGTAAAGAGGACAGAGCTTATCAATTGTTGCTGTTTTAATTTGTATACCATATCCTGCAGAATGCCAGAGAAAACCCAATCCACATCATTAATGTGTCCATAAAAACAGCAGACACAGAAGATGATGATGCCTTGGTCAGAGCCTTCACTGCCTTTGCCCAGTCAAAGGTCAGCTACCAAATCTCAGTTAAAGTGTTCTTCTTTTAAATGTCAGATTGGAGTTTTTTTTTTTTAATGAATGTGACCTTTTTTGATTGTTTTACAGAAAGATATTCTCTTTGAGTATGGAATAAGAAGAATCACCTTTTTGATTGTACAGAAGGTAATTGTATATCTTATTTTTTTTAATGTGCAGTAGATCATGATCATAGATGGCTTTAATGCTTGTGATGTGTGTGTATGCTCACTAATTATTCTTTTGAATTTTGATTTAAACAGAGAGAATTTCCCAAGTTCTTCACATTCAGAGCTAGAGACGGGGTGAGTTTTTCCATAACCTGCATTTACAGAGGTGACCGTTCCTAAGGAAATGATGACTAAATCTTTGCTTCCCCTCAGTTCCAGGAAGATCGTATTTACCGAAATCTGGAGCCAGCTTTAGCGTTTCAGCTGGAGCTCAACCGAATGAGGAACTTTGACCTGACAGCTGTTCCCTGCGCCAACCACAAGATGCACCTCTACCTCGGAGCTGCTCGTGTTCAGGAGGGTGCTGAAGTTACGGACTACCGCTTCTTCATCCGAGCAATTATCCGCCACTCAGATCTTATCACAAAGGTAAGAGAAGGAACTTCAATCCAAATGAACTGAAAGTAAAGAAAATAAATAATTTGGACTTTTGTATTATATGTTTAACAAGATGAAAAACGTATTTGTAGCATGATGGACAGTCTTGTGTGGTCTTTGATAAAGTTTTTACATTTAAAAGCAACTAAAAGTTTATTTTTAACCAGGAAGCATCATTTGAATACCTTCAAAATGAGGGCGAACGTCTTCTGTTGGAAGCCATGGATGAGTTGGAGGTGGCGTTCAGTAACACCAGTGTTCGCACAGACTGCAATCACATCTTCCTCAACTTCGTTCCCACTGTTATCATGGACCCATCTAAAGTCAGTGTGTAATCTAGCTTTACAGTAAATTATTAACATTAAAGCATGCATAGATTTCTCAGGATTCTCAGTCATTTTTTTAACTTAGGATAAAAAAATATGCAGTCTATAAAGTCTATGTTTCAGATGTGGTTTTTTTTTTCAGAAATGTTTTCACTTTTTGTAACCAATATTTTGTTGTATTAGTAGTCCACATTTACTGATTCACTACCCAAACTGTAACCTGTAAAGCCTGCGGACTTCACATGCTTGCTCTGCGTGACTCCTTCTCCTGATCTTCGATTTGTCAGATAGAGGAGTCTGTCCGTTCCATGGTGATGCGCTATGGCAGTCGGCTTTGGAAGCTGCGGGTCCTTCAAGCGGAGCTGAAGATCAACATCCGTCTTACACCGACTGGGAATGCCATTCCTATCCGCCTGTTTCTCACTAATGAATCTGGCTATTATTTGGACATCAGCTTGTATAAAGAAGTCACTGACCCTAGTTCTGGACAGGTAAGGACTTAGGTGGATTGAGCATTTTCCGAGACTACCAGGGAGTTCTTATTTTCTGACTATTTTTCATGGTCCTATAAAAAATCCTGTAAAAAATCACTTTGACAACTTTCTCTTTGTAGATCATGTTTCAGTCATATGGGGATAAGCAGGGTCCCTTGCATGGGATGCTGATCAACGCTCCATATGTGACAAAAGATCTGCTGCAGGCCAAACGCTTCCAGGCTCAAACTCTGGGTACTACATATGTCTATGACTTCCCTGAGATGTTCAGACAGGTACTATTAACTTACTGATTTACTTATTTCAGTCTTTGATGTTCTTAGATGTTCTGATCTCATTGTGAAAATCTTCTCTTAGGCATTATTTAAGCTTTGGGGTCCAGGAGACAAATACCCTAAGGATGTGTTGATGTGCACCGAGCTTGTTCTGGACCCACAAGGTCGACTGGTGCAGATGAACCGCCTTCCTGGAGACAATGACGTAGGAAGTTTTTAAGAACATTTACATCAACTGCTTTTTTTTAAAATGATGCTTTTAGCCACTACAATCATTCTTCTCCAGGTGGGAATGGTTGCCTTCAGGATGAAAATGAAGACTCCAGAGTACGCTGAGGGCAGAGACATCATTGTCATCTGTAATGACATCACTCATATGATTGGCTCATTCGGTCCCCAAGAGGACGAGCTGTTCCTCAGGGCATCCGAGTTAGCTCGCGCTGAAGGAATCCCTCGCATTTATATTGCAGCCAACAGTGGTGCGCGTATTGGCCTCGCTGAAGAGGTCAAACACATGTTCCATGTGGCCTGGATTGACCCTTCCGATCCCTACAAGGTCTCTTCATCCCTTCATCTTCATTTCATCCGCATGTTATGAAAACAGATGAAATAACTGCTAAAATATTGAACATGTAATTTTATATTTATGATGGCTTTTTTTTCATCTTTCTCCCTGCAGGGTTTCAAATACCTTTATCTGACACCTCAGGACTACACCCGTATTGGTGCCACCAATTCTGTTCACTGTCAGCATGTAGAAGAGGGTGGAGAGTCCAGGTACAATCTTTGCTCTTATGAAGCAGCAAAGTCAGTTTTTACGTTGTGGCTCCTTTTGCTTCTAGGACTTTATTTTTTAAGGTAAAGACTGTAGGTTAATCAAAGAACTATTAGAAGATCACAGAAAGACAAATGGCAATCAAGAGGCATCACAGGCTACAGGAGAAAAAGGATGTAGTTAATAATGTACAATAGTGACATAAAAAGGCATGTGCAGAAAAATCTAAATTTAAATTTAGGTGAAATTGAACTGAAATCTAACTAATCTGAATAACAATCGTATTGCCTGTTACAGGTACATCATCACTGACATCATTGGGAAGGATGATGGTCTTGGTGTTGAGAACCTGCGAGGTTCTGGCACCATTGCTGGAGAATCTTCTCGAGCCTATGAAGAGATCATTACAATGAGTCTGGTGAGAATGTGGATCTGATTTCCCTCAGCAGAAGCAGCAGCAGCATACCAAATTTTGACAGGATGATTTTTACTTAATCCTCGTCGTGCTCTTGCAGGTGACGTGTCGTGCTATTGGAATCGGAGCCTATCTGGTTCGTTTGGGGCAGCGAGTGATCCAAGTGGAGAACTCTCACATTATCCTGACCGGATCAGGCGCTCTAAACAAGGTTAGTAAGTCTAATCTATCTATGAGCTCATGCATGGTGAGCTGTCTGTCCGTCCGTCCAAAATTCAAATTCAAATTCAAATTGCTACTCCTCCTACATTATTGGTAAAATTTTAGTGAAACTTGCACACCATGATCACCTAATGGGGTTTCACCATTTTACTGGGAATAACCTGTGAATTGTGATGGATCATGAGCTGGGTGAGCTTCTACCTCATTGAGATTCTGTAAGCCAGAAACACATAAGATCTCCCCATTACTCCTCTGGGCCTTTTTGCCAGAAATGGGCTTTTATTTAATCTTTAATGTGTGCTGTTTTTCTGTGCCCATCGTAGTCACTGTAGCAGTGGGTGTATTTCTGCACATGTAAAGAAACAGTAAAAACAAACTTGAGGTAAAAAAATGAATATGTCATCTTATGAAAATCCTTTTTTGACTTAATCAGTTCTTTAGAGAAACTACTGACATTTCTCATGTGACGTTATGCACACATTGCTCAAAATTTTCCCACCCTGTTGGATGTGATACAACCAACCAGCTGCTAGGGAAAAACGTGTACTCCCCAACTGGTTGGCTATGGTTCCTGGAGGTTGCTGGCTCTTGTTGGGTGAAATGAGTTGCAAGGGAAGGTGCTGCAGCGAAAACCTCCAAGTGATTGCTTTGGTTGCTAGCAGGTTTCCACAGTTGCTTTGTAGTTTTTCATGTTTGTCTGCAAATACTTGCTAACAACTAGCCCAGCCATAGTAAAACTTGACTGGGGCCTTGTTCATTTGATCCTACACAGTCACCACAATTGTCACATGTCCAAAATGGTGGACAAGTTAATGTCATATGGTTAGTGCTCATGTGTCTGCAAAACCTCAGTAGACCCTACAGTAAGAGTGCCCAAAGCAATCTGTTTCAGTACTGAAGTACTTTAAGTTTGACATTATAGGCACATTAAAATGTAGCCGTGGTTAATTAAAACATTGCACCACTGTATGGCCACTGAGTTCCTGTTTCTCCTCAGGTTCTGGGAAGAGAGGTCTATACTTCCAACAACCAGCTGGGAGGAGTCCAGATCATGCACAATAATGGGGTCACACACACCAGTGTGCCAGATGACTTTGAGGGGGTCTTTACCATCCTGCAGTGGCTTTCTTACATGCCAAAGGTTCTGCTGAACGAGTTAACTTCATATAGTCTAAATCTAATCTATACAACAACTGAGGCAATCCTTCAAACTATCTAATATAATTCTTCTGTCTTCACAGGACAAACACTCACCTGTGCCCATTATAGCAACTACAGATCCAGTAGACAGAGCGATTGAATTTACTCCCACTAAAGCACCGTATGACCCTCGCTGGATGCTAGCTGGCAGACCTCATCCACGTGAGTTGCATGATCTAAACTGTAAAACGTCTTTATTTCAGTGGTGAATGAAATTATTTCCTTATTCATTTGTTTTTTTTTAGTGGTGAGAGGTGCCTGGCAGAGCGGATTCTTTGACCATGGCTCCTTCATGGAGATCATGAGTTCTTGGGCTCAGACGGTGGTGGTTGGGAGAGCACGGTAAATCTGCACCTCTGCAAAGTACTCTATATGTATGTTAAATTGCCAGTAAAACTTAAGCACAAATTGAATGAACACAGGTTAGGAGGAATCCCTCTTGGTGTCATTACTGTTGAAACTCGCACAGTTGAGTTCACTGTCCCAGCGGATCCAGCTAACTTGGATTCAGAATCTAAAGTGAGTGAATCTCTCTTTATAGTTTTGCCTTATAATAAACTATCACTCTGATTTAGAAGAGCTTTTAAACTGTCCTTATTTTTGTGTGTTCATGTCAGGTTCTGCAGCAGGCGGGGCAGGTGTGGTTTCCAGATTCAGCTTTTAAGACAGCTCAGGCGATTTGTGACTTTAATCGTGAACATCTGCCTCTCATGGTGTTTGCCAACTGGAGGGGCTTCTCTGGGGGAATGAAGGGTATAGTATAAATACTACACTTTGCAAAGAAATTGCATTACATGCAGTCCAGACTGATAGCATTTGCACAGCTGGATTTTTTTTTCTCTTCAGGCACCATGCTTCAGCACATTCTGTTTAAATTAAAATAATGGATTTTATATTAAACTTGTATTTATAGTAAAGTTATATTAAGTTTAGAGAAGTTCAGAAGGAGCTGCACTGTGTCTTTGTGGATCCAGAGAAAGCATATGATAGTGTGCCAAGACAGGAACAAGACAGGTGAAGTGTGTGGTAGGAGAGACAAAGAGAGACAAGGTGGTGGTGGGATCTGCTCGTCTCGTCACCTTATTGTTTGCAGTGGTGATGGACAGGTTAACAAATGAGGTCAGGCACGGGTGTCTGTGGATTGGAGCAAAGTCATTAGAAGCAAGACAGAATATATGTATGTGAATGAAATGGAGCCAGGTTGAAAGGTGAACGTACAAGGTGTAGAGGTGGTAAAGATGGAATGAGCTTAAATACCTTGGGTCAACCATCAAAAACAATGAACAGTGCATAAAAGTGGTAAAGAAGAGCGTGCAGGCAAGGTGGAGTGGGTGGAGACGAGTGTCAGTGGTGATTTGTGACAGAAGGATAGCAACAAAAGTGGATATATTGGAGAAAGAATGCTGAAAATGGAACTGCCAGGCAGGAAGAAAAGAGGAAGACCACAGAAGATTTGTGGATGTAGTGAAGGAGGGATGCAGAGGGTTGCTGTGACAAAAGAGGATGATAGGGATAGTGTGAGATGTAGGCAGATGACCCACCCACTGTGGCAACCCCTAAAGCAAGCAGTCAAAAGAAGAAGTTTAAACTGTAAACTTTCAATTTTAAGTACCTTTCCTTCAATATAGAAATGGAAACCCAATGTACCCAGAGTTTGGGGGTTCAAAGAACAAAGAACAGAAACCCATGAAGTAAAAAAACAAACAAAAACAAGTCAGACTCAGAAGTCAGATGTCAGATCATATTTATCAGATGCTTTGTATCTTTCCTGGTGAAGCTCTCCCAACTTCTGCTGCAGTCACCTTCAGCTCTTACTTTATCATTAACATAATCAAAGCTGACATAAGAAATCCACCACAGCTGAAGCTTGGCACTTTAATGTAATATTCATTATTACACTTTATTTTAAGAAAAATAAACAACTGTGTAACTGCCAAAGTAATTACATTCTGGATTAGCATGTTGATCAAACCTTCCTTTCTCCATTTCTGTCCCAGACATGTATGACCAAATATTAAAATTTGGGGCCTACATTGTGGATGCTCTGCGTGGTTTCCGCCAGCCAGTGCTGGTCTACATCCCACCACAGGCTGAGCTGAGGGGGGGTTCCTGGGTGGTGATAGATCCCACCATCAACCCACTGTGTATGGAGCTCTATGCTGACAGGGAGAGCAGGTACATGAAGGAAAATGATGCTTCAAATCTTAAAAATAGATGGATTTTACCAGTTTGACATTTATGCTTCTGGCTACGGTTTTTCTATGCAGAGGTGGCGTGCTGGAGGCTGAGGGTACAGTGGAGATCAAATTCAGAAGGAAAGACCTTCTGAAGACCATGAAAAGACTGGATTCAGTCTATGCTAGTCTGGCTGAGCAGCTCGGTAAAGACTCTTTCTGTATCAAAGCATCAGTCGACTTAAATATTTGTATTTTCTTTGTCATTACAATATTGAGGAGAGCATCTCAGCCTCAGAGTGACTCTAAGCGCTTTTGTTTAACAGCTTCCCCAGAACTGTCTGACAAAGAGTGCAAAGAGCTGGAGGCAAAACTCAAAGCAAGGGAGGAGTTCCTGTTGCCCATCTACCACCAGGTGGCAGTGCAGTTCGTCGACCTCCATGACACCCCAGGGCGGATGCAAGAGAAGGGAGTCATTAGTGTGAGTGTGCTCTTCATGAGAGCGTGTGTGTGTGTGTGTGTGTGTGTGAGAGAGAGATGAGCCATTTAAATGGAATCTAGGCTTTTCAAACTTATTTTACTGCTTCCATTTGATACTCTTACCAGGATATTTTGGACTGGAAGAATGCGCGGAGCTTCTTCTACTGGCGCCTGCGTCGCCTCCTATTGGAGCAGGTGGTAAAGAGTGAGATTCTACAGGCCAACAAGGATCTCAGTGATGGCCACATGCAGTCGATGCTGCGTCGCTGGTTTGTTGAAACAGAAGGAACAGTGAAGGTATGCGAGGGCAGCCAGAGTTGCTGTCTTTACTAATACACAAAATCCAATTTGCTTTGATCATTTTTGAGTGTAGGCCACTTTATTTACCTTCACACATGTGCACTGACTATGTATTTGAATCCTTTTATGGTGAACATTGAACTGAAAGTCTGAGACCTTTTTGTTTATGCTCATCTGAATCATGTCCAGTGACAGTTTTTTGGGTCTGGATCACAGATTGTGCGCAAGTCGTTGTCTTTGGCGTACTTCACTGTTCAGCTGGATGGTTTAGGGATTTAAAGGCATGTTTATGTGTTTTTCCAGGCTTACCTTTGGGATAATAACCAAGCAGTAGTTGAGTGGCTTGAGAAGCATTTGTCCAATGAAGATGGCATCCGGTCAACTGTCCGAGACAACATCAAATACTTGAAAAGAGAAAACACTTTGAAACACATTCGCAGGTATACTGACACAGGCACACACCCACATATTTTGGGGACAATTAATTGCTTATTTGCTGTATTATGTCTCAATAAATCCAAAAAGGGTAACTCAGAGTTCCCAATATTTTCCAGAAAATCTGTAAAAGCCTCAGTGATGCTACATGCTAGGTTTGACACAGAAATTTAATGCTGATGGAGTCATGGTGGTGATAGGCAGTCGAGCTGACTTTCCTGATATTAGGTGATGCCACTGAAAACAATTTTGTCCAGAAATTCAACTAAAGAATTAGGAGCAAACGAGGTTTTTGCAACAAACTGGCCAATGATACAATTTAAAATTGTTTTGGGTTTTTTTTTGCTAAGTTTTCCATTATGTGTCTGCAAAACACTGTTTCATCTCATGAGTTAGGTGCCTTTTTATGTTTTAATGATTCACAGTTCTGTTTAAAGTGGCTTACCAAACAAAAGACACTCCTCTGAAAATGGTCACGTGCAAGGACTGAAAAAGTAGCCAATGTCCAAGGAAAACTTTGGACATTGGACATTCAGAAAGCCTAGAGAACTATTCTCCAGACTCTCTTGTAAAACATTACAAAAGAGTCTGGCTTCTTGGATGCAAAATATAAAGAAGTCAAGGGTTGCACATTTACATCAAGTATAATCCAGACCAGTCTTTACATTTCCCAGTCTCTACATATGTGAACATGTTAAAAAGATAACTTTTCCCTTGTCTCTAGCCTGGTGCAGGCAAATCCTGACGTAGCCATGGACTGCATCATCCAAATGAGCCAGATCATCAATCCGTCTCAGAGGGCCAAGCTGTCGCATCTACTGGCAACTATGGACAGCACCAACGACAGTTAACCTGTTGGGCTTTATCAGGTTCAATAAAACAAAACTAAGTGCCTTGCTATTTGAAAATGTTTCGGGCGTTTCAGCTGCTGAGTCCAGGAACACAGTTTCCCAGCTCGTAGGCCATCACTGTGATGCACGTTTCACTTTGCTGTATTTCTGCACAACTTTCAGTGTTGAATATGCCTTACTCACCTCTTTCCAGTCTAATAAGTTTGGAGTTATTCAGACTTCATAAAATGGAAGACTTGATATATAGGTGCTAGTTATTATTGTAAGTTAAAAGCTTTTACACCAGGGATGAGCTTTCACCTTTGAATGTAGACTGTCTAAAAAAAAATAAGCTCCAACAGCCTGCCAGTTATTTGATAAACATTCAAATAAAACCAAAAGAGAAACCAATCAGTTCTGTCTTATTTCTACTTTGAGTCAATAATTTTGACTAGCATTGCAATCCAGAAAGTCAAATAAATAAGGTTTGAGCAGGCTGCCATTTTACGCCTTACTTTTGACTCCAGTCCATCCAGTCTGTTTATAGCGTTTTGTTTTTTGCACTGATAACAGTATTATGAATACTGGAGTGACACTGTATTCTGAGCTTTTCTTTTATGTCTTTGTGGTAAATCAGGCATTTTTGAATCTCAGGTTTTGTGAAAGAAAGACAGTTATTGCCAAAAACGTCATTAAAGCCTTACCTGAAATTAAAACACCAGAAACACAAGCCATGACATGTCATTTGAATGTATCTTTGCTATGACTTGTAATTTACCAAAGGCTTTTCTTTAATAAATCTCACTGATGTATTTAAATATCAAGAAACTTCTTTTATTTACCCATTTGACTTTTATTAGTGAATGTAATATGCATCAAACCTTCAGAAATGTTAATCGCCGTGTAAAAGGATAATGTGTAAACTCTGAATTATCGGAAGTGTTGCCAAACCTTCGCATTTGGCAACGAGGTGGGTAAATGAAGTCAAAAGAAAGCTTTTCTGTGGCGATAGCAATTTGTAACATTCAGATATATACAGGAAAAGATTGATAGAGTCATTACTTTCTCCAGCTGTCTTTTTATAAATATAAATAAAGCATCACAGCAAAAATGTCTAGCACAATACAACAGGCAAGAGAAAAGGGCAGCTACATTTATGGAAAGGCTTTAAAATGCAAAGTGAACAGTAGAAAAACTGGTGTATACTAACACTCACGTAATTCTCCACACAGTCATTGTTCTCATACAGGCTGTGAGTCTTTGCTTGGCAAAGTTACATACATGGAAGTCTTGCTTTCTCTTTCTTACAGTTGTCTCTTTATCAGGAGTTTTAGGTCTTAATGAGCTTTTTTTTGTGGACTGCCTGCGGAATGATTTTTCAACACATTCTCCAAGCGGTTCTCCAGGTTTCAAGCTCTTTTACTTTCAGTAGGACAAAGGAAACCAGCATTTAGGCTCTGATTTCAGGCTTCTTCCAGAGATATCCAGATAGTGGGATCTGTCAGAGAGAGTTTGGCTGCTTCAGAGCAGGGCAATAGGCTTGCTGTTAGCTGGTGCGCCCATGTACTGGGAAGACAGGGCATCCTGGGAAGCGTAGGAGGTGTAGAGCCCTGTCACCTGCATGTCTGACAGCGACAGGTTTGCTCCACTGGAGGCAGGAGGGAGGCTGGCTGTTCCCAAGTCACAGTCTGATAGTCGGAGAGGTGAGTTACTAAAGGTGCCTAAAGCATCCAGGTTAAAGCTGTCGTCCTTCATTTCTTCCCAAAGATTACCTGAACACATGGATGGAGGTGTTATTGTACTGATCTAATGACACTGCATTTATTGTGTAAACAGAAACCAAGCCTGACACTTAGAAAAATGATTTACCTTGCAGGGCAAAATCCATGATGCTTGGGTCCAGAGCATCCACCTCTGTGTGCGTGTCACTTTGCATACTGTAGAAATCATCAGGGGGTTTGCTGGCCTGTTGTGTGAGAGGACTGTGGGACAGGTCAGGGACTGTGTGGAGAGGGGGAGTCTGGGCTGGGGCAGGGGACATGGGGGCCAATCGAGCCTGAGCCTGGAGCTGGGCCTGAAGCTGGTGATGCTGGTGCATGGGTAAACATGGCAGAGACAGAGTGACTATAGGCTGAGGTTGCATCTGGGCTGGGACCGGCAGTGGGAGGCCAGTTGGACAGTTGGTCAGCCGGGTCATGCCCGGCTCTAAAGCCTTTCGTCTGCAGTTCTCTGGACGATCTGTGATCAGTTTGTCCAACTCATCTGTAAGGACAAAGACAGAATGTCAGACCAAGCAAAAAATGTGGCCTTGTCAGTTTTTGACAGACTTGTTGCCTCATTGAGTGTTTGACCTTTTACATCAAACAAAATATATTTCTGACCAGGGTTAGCCATGCTGCGCCGAATGGCTGGGAGGTCCTTGCGTTTCCACTTCTGCATCTCTTCTTCCATCTTGTCAATTTTGGCAGGGTTCAGTGCCCATAAACAGCCCTTACGGGAGGAGCTGCTTGTCTTGTTCTCCACCTTCTCAAAGCATTTGTTTAAGGAGAGGTTGTGTCTGACTGAATTCTTCCATCCATCAGGTGCAGTCTGTAGGCAAAGAGGTAGAGTCACATTCTTTGCACTTTCTCTTTTGGCCTTATCTTGTAATATTCAGATTATAATACCTTAAAATAAGGAAAGTGTTCCTTCATAAAGCTATAGATCTCACTGACTGGGAGGCTGCCAGTTTTGCTGTTCTTCAGAGCCATGGCAATCAAACAGCTGAGGAGGGGGGACACATTTGAAAGTTGCTTGAGGTATGAAAAGGAAATTCAGCTGCATATTTTTATTTCATTTTAAGTAAGGTCTTGAATGCTGACCTGTAGGAGTAGATTGGCTTGGGGAAAGATTTCGGCTGCAGCTCCTGTTCTTGTGGAGCCAGGCGAGGTTGTGCGAATAAACTTTGGTTGTTGAAAGAGACATTGCTATAAAGCCCACCAGTTGTACACTAAGAGAGAAATAGGTGTGAATAATGAGGACCTTGTCACCATAAAATAAGTCTTTCCATTAGCTTAGAGTGTAATACCTGCTGTGCAGTTTGGGTTATAGAGTACACCTGCTGAGATGTGGGTTGGTATACTGAGGTAGGGCACTGGTATCCTGGAGAAGGCAGCCCATTCATTGAGAATGGAGACATCTGCGAAATAAACATAGAGACAAGTAACCTTTTATATTAAAGTAAGTGCCATCAAACATAAATTACATTTTCTTACTCTGCTGTGAAAACTTACATTTCCAGTGTGGGTGTTGATGATGTTGATTCCCAGAGGGCTGTGCTGCATGTTACTCTGAAGGTGGAGCATGGAGCCCTGACTTGTGCTCATAGTCATGTTGGTCAGCTGAGCTGGAAGGAGGGACAGGCAATGCAGAAACATTCAATTTAAGCATGCCGTTTTCATCCAGATATTGTGCCTATTCCTTTTTTGCTATAACTAATGACAGTAAGATAAATATTGACCATATATAAGAAGCTCAGCAACGACTTTTTCCATGCCTCATTAAAATTAGTTTAATCACTAAACCACTGCGCAATCATTTTATAGCAGGTATGATGTATTAAGAAGCAAAATTCTGAATCTTCTTTATGGTGACATTAAAGTGGACTTATTATGCTTTTCCTTGTTGTCTGCCACAGTGAACCAGTGAAGGTCTTTGGTGGATGTTCATATTAAACATGCAGAGTGCAGTCTACTTTGCTCTACTTTGCCCTTGCTGTTCTTGACTTGATGGACTTGATGGAATTTTTCCTCCTACAGTAGACGAAGAGATTGGGCTCTCAAGCACTGTGTTCTGTTTGTCAGGGGGCAGCCAATTAGAAAAATGTGGACTTTTGTGAGGGGGGATCTTGAAGAAGAGAGCTAAATCAGCTGGTTTTAGATAGAGGATGAACTGAAGGGCTGCATTGAGCATAAGTAAAGATTATTTTGAAACGTGACCCATGCAAAGCTACCCTTGTGGATTCCCAGAATATGAGCCTGATTCGACCCTTCAAAAATAGAATTTAGGGATGCACATATCATTTATAGACAGTCCAAAACTGAAGGCGGGGGAAAAAAATGATAGTTTAGACCTCATCAAGTCTCTCCATAGGTATGAAAACTCCAAGATGAACTGTTTCTGTGTTTATAGAATTACAAATGGTGAATTCCAAGTGGCAAAGAAAGCAACCTTGATCTTTTTGGGGAAATCTTTTCTTATTGTGTAAAGGAAACAAAGAGCCAGAAGAATCCAACAGTCCAGATCCATCCAATCAGAGAGTTTTATCTGATTTTGAATGTTGCACTGTCCCCTCCCTTCCACCTTACCTGTCTGTTGCTCGAGCAAGCTGCCCTGGGAGGGCCCATTGCTGTGGCCTCTGCTATCAGCCATCTGCTGCAGCCGGGGCACATCCACAGAGGTGAGCCATGATAGAGACTGCAGGTCCCCAGGGAGGTCCTCCTCCCTCAGTTGGGAGGGGTCCGTGGTCAGAAGCCTTCAAGAGGGGAGGGAAGGGGGGGGGGGTTACAGGGTTAACACGGCTGTCAGCACAGACACACACAGATCACAAGTGGAATTTAAATCTAAACACTCGATGCAACATCCTGTCCTTCAGACAAAACCTCTATAATGAGTCTGAATGTGGGGTACACAGAGATGAAAGCTGCTCAGTGAATGTGTATTAGCCATTGAGGATTTACCATAAGAAGATTACCCACAAGTGTTTTTTTGCAGTGACAGTTTTAATCAGCAATGAGAGAGTTAAATAAGCTTTTCATTCAGAGCAAATAATCTGTTGACATTATCATGTTTTTTTGTTGTTGTTTTTTTACTCAAGCAACACACTGATCTTTTTTCCCTCACCTTTTAAGTCTACATTCTGCTGCTGTTCAAATTCAAAAAAACAAACAAACAAAAACAAAACAAATGAAAAAAACCTCCAGCAAATTAATTTCATATAACTTATTTTTTTTAATCAAAGAACAGTTTTTAGCCAGATAACATTGAACTAAAAACTGGATTAAATGCAGGTTTTCTGTTTGACCAGTGCACCGCCAGTACCAATCAACTTTCAGTTATTATGTCTTTTATATGGCGAGCCCTGAAGAGAAAGAAAGAAAAGAGAGGAATCCTCTTGAATCCTCTCCAGTCTTCTCTGCACACACACTTACTGTGCAAGGGTTCAGTAATTGGGGTCGCTATGACAACACATAGTATTCAGTTACTTTGTGGGTCTGTGGACAGTGCAGGAGCCCCCCCCCCCCTCCATTGACACCCACCAAATACCCTAATAAAAAAAAAA
>VUQK01029966.1:2162-25240 GCA_015106715.1 Bujurquina vittata
ATTATATTTTATTAATTCTCTTATCACTCATACTTTTATTATTTATTCATTGTCTGAGGCACCTGGAAGGAATGCATTTTAGTACTGGGTCAATGTATGGTTATGGGGGGAGGGAGGGGAGGGTTGTCTCTCTGATTTGTTTTTGAAAGTTAGTGATGCTGATGAAAAATTTAGAGTAACACACCACAGAAATATGCTGTAAGTGTCGTAGTGGCTAGGCTGCATTTGTGACAGTTATTTACTTTAGCTGCTGCCTGAATGTTTTTGCTGTTGAAAATATATACACTGTTACAGCTGGAGATTTGAATCATCAAAGTACTTAAGGAATTTTTCACTTTCAAAAGTCTAAAGTCAAATAGCTTTGTTGCACCATAAAGTCTGCACACACAAGCAAAGAAATCCATCCACAGCCACATTCATGCACTGTAAGCATTAATACGTGCTGCTGCATAAAAAAATAAACCAGCCATGTGGAGACTCGCATAAAAACACACACACACACAGAGTGATTTGTTTTGACAGTACAAGTGTCCTGTGGGAGCAAACCATCATGCATCACCTCAAAAATAAACCTCACTCCAGGGTAGGAGACAAAGAGCATGGCATCACTCACACACACACGCACACACACACACATACACACACACACACATTTAAATGCGCATCCACACCAGCTCAGACTAGTGCAAAATCTCACCAACAGACTGTAAAATGTGTATGTGTGTGTGTATGAGAGTGATAGAACACACATTTGTACAATATAGTACAAAATTAATTCAGGACTCAAACATCATACTGTAATCCATTTTTTAAAAAACAGCATTAACTAGCTACTTAATCTAAATATTTTATGTTCTGCAAACATCACACATCAGAAACATTGAAGAAAACCTTGCTATCACACACCTGTGATTAAACAGAGTTTTCCGCTTTACTTGCTGTAGTTGTAGATACTCGTTCCTGGAGAAGTTAAAGTTAATAAAAAAATGACATGATTTCAAGAAAACAAACTGTGTCAGCTACTGTAAGCCAAAACGTTAAACCATAGCTTAACCTCACAGCTGCTGTAGCTCTCCAGTCACTTTGATTTAACTCTGCTGGGATGTGGCTACAGGAGAGATCGCCAGGACATCGATATAATATTTATACAATGCTCTAAATTTCCGATACAGATTTTCTATAGGACAAAAATAATAATGCACATGTATGTACATAACATGTTGTTTTTTTCCCACAAAGTCAAAAGGACATTATAACTGTTATTTACCTCTAAAATTACCCGTGTTGAAGCAGCAGCTTGTCTGTGTAAACTGCTTATTTTTTTACAACCCAATAATAGCCTGTGTCCTCCAGGAGGCTGGTCAAACCAGCAGCAAAACAGAAGGAGCTTCTTACAGTAACAAATGTGTTCCATGAGGGTGATGTTATGTTAATAAAAAATGAAAGACAAAGCTGTCTTTATCTTTTTGCAGGGTACAGCTATGCTGCCCTTGAGTGAGGCCTTTATCAGGCTTTTCAGTGACTAGTGAATGCATGAGAGCATATTATTGTGTTAAGTCAAGCACAGCTTGCAAAAACATGAAAAAGAAGAGGTCTAAAGCTCAGATTACCACTACGAAACCAAACTTTTGCACATTAGATCTACTCTGACACAGCTCTACAACCAAATACTGACATGCATCCACATGGATGAAAGCAGAAACTTAGTACTCTCTAATATGAATCCTATTATTATTTGCAAAACAAAGTTAATGTACAATTATCATAAGGGGTGCATAGTTATTGCAAGAAGTCAAGTGTTTCTCACCAAACAGACCAATATGTCTCCTTCAGTGTTCTGACCACAACCCTAACCCTAAATAAGTCTCATCCACTGCTTTGTCAACATGCGGATGAATGCACGTACACACATGACACATGCTGATTCTCTCACACAGACACTGTCAGGGTTGTTGTTGCAGCTGAAGAAGAGGAAGATGAGCAGAACAAATTCCCATAAGTCACATTTCAAACAGGTCAGGGGTATGTTTATTGTTAAGCTCTATTTCAACTTGTGCATGCGTGTAGACTCACAAATGCGAAGGTCCACACTTGTTTTACAGAATAAACTGTTTAGGCATCTGTAAGAGTGGCTGAGTGTAGACAGTTGCACCTCTTAAATCTCACAAGAAGCCAGAGCGAAGACGGGCTGAAGAGGGTGCAGCATTCCTATCTACAGTTTTTGCTTTTCTTTGATTTTGATTTATAAAGCTCTTGATTTTTTTTTTTCTGGTGGGCCAAAATTATTGTCTACACATCACATTAAAATGTTTTACCTACCTTCATTGGAAGAGGAGAGATGTGACATTTTGGTACAGTGTGAAAACATCTTTAAAATACACATGTATGCAAGGTACATAAGAAGAACCCATTCTTCACACTGAATCTGATTTGACTTGTCTCCACATGATTAATAGTGCGTCTAGGACTGCAAATATTGATCATTTTGTCAACAATCCTGCTGATAATTGGTGAAAGAACTGATGAAAAAAAGAAAAAAGTAAATGTTCTGTCGCTAAAGGAGGCTGGCCTCTTCTTTAGAGCGCTGCGCTGCTCCACCACAACAAAATGAGCCATTTGAGGTGGTTCCAGCATATTACTAGGATGCCTTCTGTGCATTGTACCGGGAGGAGGCTCCGAGGCAGGCCCTGGCCATGCTTGAGAGGCTATATCTCTCGGCTGGCCTGGGAATGCCTTGGGGTCCCCCGGGATGAGCTGGTGGAGGTATCTGGGAATAGGGAGGTCTGGGCAACTTGAATATTTTCTTTTTCAGTCATTCTGTTCATTGGCCTGTTGCATGACCCAATTTTAGCCAACCTTTAGCTGTCAGACAGATGGCCTCATATTTGACTCTAGAGTACTTTGGTATACAGAGGAGTTCATGGTTGACACAATTCTTGCAAGGTCTCCAGGTCCTGTAAAACAAGCCCAAATCATCACCCATCCACCACCGTGCTTGACAGTTGCCATGAGATGTTTGTGCTGATATGCTGTCTTTGGTTTTCACCAAGCATGGTGCTGTGCATTACGGCCAAATGTGGAACTTGTTTTCATCTGTTCAAAGGACTACTGTTCCAGAAGTCTTGTGGTTTGTTCAGATGCAACTTTGCAAACCTAGACCACACTGCCACGTTCTTTTTAGAAAGAACAGGCTTTCCCCTGGCAACCCTACAGCCTTTTCTTCATTTTACTGTCATAAACCTAAAAAAATTAACATGCTTCCTAAGGCCTGTAGGCCTGTAGTTATAGACAGATAGGGATTTTTAACATCTCTGAACATTACACCATCTCACTTTGGGGTGAATTTGCTGGGACGTACATTTCTGGGGACATTGTGGCTTTATGTTAACACACCTGAATAGCACACAGTGTCTGCTTTTATAGAAGTGCATTTGATCAGCAGCACCTGGCTACTACTTACCCTCTTAATTCATGGAAGCAGTAAGGGTGTATTTAGCTTTACACAGGACTGCATAGAGAACATGAAAACTTTCTTCTTCACATGACTGTATAGTATTACATCCTTCTTTTCTTTCCCCAAGTCGCTTATGGCAATCAAATTAAAGCAGTGCTTCAAAATTATCTTCAGCTTATTAGATTATCCAAGATTTATTGAGCTCTCATAAACTCTCTGTTAAGGTTAGCTGTACACATAGACTAAGCACTCCAGAGGGAAAAGCTAGGTAGCAAAAACCAATATTCACTCTCATTTATTGCTGTTTTTTGGTGTTTACCAACTCCTGCAAGAAAGACATGAAGCCACATCTGCTAAAAAAAAAATCTCTGATGGCCAGCTGGTTGCTTACTCTGCTGGCTGTTGTTTCATGCTGTGCAGTGGGATTTTTAGAGTACTTTTCCTAGCAGCAGCTGCCTGCTTCAGTTGAAAAATGGGAACAGTATATACTTTATATGATAATGTGGAAAAAATAAAAATCACTTACTCTGCGACTGTGCCATGTTTCAGCGTAGGTGATAATTCCCAATTATTCCTAATTCTGAGTAGAAATCCATCTTGGTTAAATATATATATGTAAGATGAGTAGACTTCCATCTATCCATCCATTCTCTTCCACTTATCCTGTTCAGGACTTGCAGGCAAAATATTTTTTTATATGTTTGATATTTATATACTCTTTTGTACACACATGCAAGAAATTTTGTCATTCTGTTTCACTTTGCCCAAATTATAACAAAAAAAACCCCACCCCAACTCAGTGGAGGTGAGGACAGCTAAATCATTCTCATTAAAACACTGTTTGCACGTAACAGTGAATCCCCAACTATGTACTATCAAACAAACATGCAGTAAGTAGATGGTACATCCCAGTTCTAATTAGCTGGGTGTTTGTAGTGATAATGTATTTCTCTCATAATTTATAAAGAATTATTAGATTACAGAGAAATCTGATTGGTTTAAATGACTATCTAATGAGCGCATGGTAATGAGATTACAGGATGTTCCAGGAAGTAGAACTGAGAGCGTATCCTTAACTCACTCTCATCACACAGACAGAGTCATGTATACTTTGTTTCATCAGCTGTGTATCTGTGTCCTGCTACTTCCTTTGAACACCCTTGGATTGCTTCCAAAGCTACAAACACTTAAAATATCCAATTAGATACAGTTAGTCTCTGGAGTTTTAAAAGGACATTGTATATTATCTTGATTTCAGCTGTGTCAAAAGAGCAATTTTCCACATTTTCATTTTAAAGAAATGGTTCAACATTTTGAGGAAATGTTTTCTTTTTTCAGAGTAAAATAAAGGAATTGGATTGTTTCACACTCGTATCTGTACACTGAATATATATTTGGGGCACGCAGCAGGTTATCATAGCTTAGCATACGTACCACAAGGATTTGAAACATGGGGAAATGCCTCTGTCCAGTATTAACAAAACCCACATATAGCTGCCAGTCTCAGCCAGAGTGTCTGCTTCTTTCTTGTGCTCACTTCGCCTGGCTCTGAGGATATCTACTCTGGTCCACCTCTCACTACTCCTCCACTGGAAGCGGTCCATGCTCAGCCATCCTGCATGGACTCCAGGAAGCACTCCTTCTTTGGACCACAATCCAGCTACCCCTCCAAAGGATGGACTCATTCACTTGGACAAGTAAGTGTGCTCAGCCACTAGTTCAAACATTTTGGTCACCATCACAGTGGATGCTCTCCCACCTGAACTGTTGGGCTACTCTCTCTGACATCACTCACTTCGAGTAACCTGTTCCCAGTGCTAGTTTAATGACCTGCATCAGTGGACACACCCAGTGCAAACTATCTGGAGTCATCAGTTCCTGTTGGTAGTTCCTTTTGCGATTTATAATTACATTCTATGATAAATAAAGACTCTGTAAATAGTTTGTTGCATCTATCGAGTCTGCGTTTGAGTCCACTGGCTGTAACAAAACTGCTGCCTGGTCTAATGAGTCTTAATTTCTGCTGTGAAATTCAGGTGGAAGGGTCAGAATTTGGTGTAAACAGCATGTAAGCATTGATCCATCCTGCCTTGTATCAACAGTTCATGCTGATGGTGGTGGTCCAATGGTGTGCAATGGTGTTTCTTGGCACACATTGGACCCCTTAGTACCAAATGAGCATCATTTAAACACCACAGTGTACCCATCTTCTAATGGCTGTTTCAAGCAAGATAGCACACCATGTGACAAAGGTCAAATCATCTCAAACTGGTTTATTGAACATGACAGTTTTTCTGCACTCAAATGGCCTCCACACTCACCAGATCTCAATCCAACAGAGCAGCTTTGGGATGTGTTGGAACGGGAGATTTGTGTCATGAATGTGCAACTACACCAAATCTGCAGCTACTTTGATATCATTATGTCAACATGGACCAAAATCTCTGAAGAATGTTTCCAGCACCTTGTTGAATCTATGCAGAATTATGGCAATTCTGAAGGCAAAAGGGGATCCAACCACATACTTATGAACTCCCAGTAGGACTGATGCATTAATGCAGTGGGCATTCCATTTCCTGCAACACTTGCAATCATGGTGTGTTTTCAAGTGATCCTCTTTGTAGACATACAGTCTGCAGTAAACAATGCTGTCCAATACATCTGTGGGATTAACTTGTATGTCACATATGGGTGCCCACAGACAGAAAAAAATATGCATTAATGCATAATCTGAATAATAATGGTCATAATCATGGGAGGTGAGACAAGCTGTCACAGGCAGATATATGTAAACAGACACACAGAAACATGCAGACCCACACGAAGAAGTAAGGTTCAAAGAGCCTTACATGGTTGCCTCTATGATCTTTTAATATGCATGGATCAGCGCTAATCCTCGACTATGCTCATCCCTTTTCCACTCTGGTGACCCCAGTAAAACACATCAGAGCCAGGCAGGAAATGGATGGATCATTTCCATTTACTGTCTTTTGTTCTCATTTGGTGCTTTCATTTGGTTTCTTCTTAATATTCAACTGTACTATAATACAACAGCAGGGCCTAAATAAGAGCTATGGAGAAGAAAATAAACATTAATCAGGAATTAGTGGATATTGTTTAAATGTCATAAGGTCTTTCAAAGGGATGTCTAACACTATTAAAAGCACAAAGCAAAATGCGCAGGCACAAGAAAATGAAGGAACGAGAAAAGAGAATGAGATAGTGATGTGCAACAGCTGAAGGCACCGAGGGATAACTGGGTAAGTGATGGATGAGAGAATGATGGAGGGAGAGAACAGATGAAAGAAGAAAACATGTGAAAGGGCTTTAGTGATTCATTATTGAGAACCATGCCCTTTTGACTGAAACACAGCAATGAAATAATCACAAAGATACAGCTATACACCCATGCTGGCTGGCAGGATGGGTTTGTGGGCGTGTGTGGACACACCCCGTCAGCCAGAGCATCTGGCAGTTTGTTAGCTAACAAGAACAGTGAGGAAAATGAAGGTCAATCCTTTCTTTATGCATCTTCATAAGCATGTTGCCAGCCAGCAGATATTACAATGAAGGTCACAAGACAAAATAGCCGCTGATTTTAAAGCTTTCTTTTTGTAATCCTTTTGTATGTACTTTAAAAGATGAATGTATAGCTTCTGGAGTCTAAAAACCAATGAGGGAGTGCCTTAAACCATTCACTCTGCGTTTAAGCTGCCACATCTGTTCCCAGTGAGTTGATCCGTCTTCCCAGCGTACATATAGCTCATATCTTTCACCTGCCACTTGCTATAGTTAAGCAGTCCAACTTTCCCCAAAATTCTTGTTAGTATACAGTGTACAAACCTTTGGACTCATTTATGGGTTTTCCCTTTTGCCGCTCCCTTGTTGGCTTTGTTTATGTTTTACTTGTGCATGACCACTGCCTGTCTGGATTAAAGATATGGATTATGGATTTAACGTTGCCTCTGGTGTTCTGCGTTTGTGTCTTTTCACTCTTATTCTGAATTGGTGCACTACATTTTCACCACAGTCATGTAATCACAAATTGAATAAAAACTACTAAAGGGGAGGGGGGGAATTACAGGCTATCTCGGCATTTTCCAGCAGGAAGACCCAGGCAGAGATTAAAAAGGAATTTTCTGAGAGTACAGTGCAGGTTTTTTTAGGGTTATTTGTCAGGATGTGATTCTGGGGTTTTCCAGCAATGCTGCAGTTTGTATTTGGATAAAAAAAAATCTTTATGGTAAATTCAGTTAAACTTTATTTTCTTAATTTAACAGGGGGAAAAGGTGTAAGCAGCAGCGATTCTAGGGTGTTGGTACCCTGAGCAAAAACTCACAAGGTGCCCCTCCAAGTAGCGTTTATCGCCACTGATAATTTGACACCACCGACAACACCAACAGTCCTGTAAAACAACAGGTAAAGCATTAATATATAAATTCCAGAGGCCATGTTTATTTCAGTAATAATGCCCAACACCAAGCTGACAGCTTATGACAGAGTTAATCCTGTTCTACGTTCTTTCAGCTCACTAACTGTACTAACAAGTCGACTGCTGGTGTCTTGACTCCAATCTCTATGCATTCATCTTGATTCCAAGCTGAACACACCAGCCTGATCTGCTACATAACTAATGTTAAACATCAACGTAAACAAAATAAATTATATGATGCTAGTGGAAGCTACACTATTCCAGTATCCTTCACAATTAAGGTTAGAGTAGCACATTATTTATTTACATTATTTACATCTAATCATTATTATGTTATGCATTCAACAGTTTTCTTTTTCTTCTTCCTTTTTACACTCCTCGCCTGGCGGTGAGTGACACCCCTGGGTGTATGCTTGTTTTTTGCCTTACTATCATGCAGTAGCAACAAGTGTAATTCATTTGGGTTTTAGTGGAGGTTTTATTCTCCTTCCTGTGTGATAGTTTTAGGCACAACAGAAAGAGAAGATTTACCATGAGGGATGAGGGGTGTAAGTCCATGAAGGTGACCAATTCTTGCATAAAGTAGAAAAACATTTAGTCACTTTAACAGCAAAGTCGTAACAATTATGACTGAGCAAATTAAAGATTTTATTAAAGTAATGTTTTGGTAATAGATGAGACAAACTAAATAAAAAAACTGTCAGTACTAAAGGCCTAAGCATGATGCTTTTGGATACAAATCACAGTAGTTAAAGAGGAGTACAGTTTACAGTATGTGTAACCCTGCCTTAGAGGTCAGTCGATTTTGTTCTATTTTCTGACATCGTTTTTCCCACAGAAATTCTCCCAAGAGGTCAAGTAAAGCACACCATATGCTCCTCAATGGAGACTACACACAGTGAGTATCACAGAGCATCTCCTCTACAGATGCATCCATGAATAATAACTGCATAATTCATTCAGATGTGCAAACCCTCACCCCACACTGCCATCATAACCCCCTGCTGAACTGCTAATACTATCAGCACCTCTATAACTCAGCCCTACTTCATTTGGCTAATTCAACAGGCCCAGTGTGAAAATAACATGACCTTTGTTCATTCATTCATACCTACATTGTGTGTGTGTGTGTGTGTGTGTGTGTGTGTGTGTGTGTGTGTGTGCGTGCGTGTGCGTGCGTGTGTGTGTGTGTGTGTTTCCATTTCCATTAGCACCTGCACGATGTTATGCCAAAGACCAGATTCACCCGCCTGAGAAGTGAAGATGGTCTATGTGAAATATTCAAACCTCCCAGAGCCAATTAGGGTAATGGGGGTGTATTTGCATATATGGAAGGAGGGGTGAAAGATAAAGGGAGGATGGACAGATGAAGAGCTGCAGGGATGGAGGAAAGAGGATAAAAGATAAAAAGAAAGAAAAACATCCTTGGAAGGGTCATAAAAAAAACTTTGCAAGCTGCTGGCTGTGTCATGCTTATTGACTGTTACAACCAAAGCCGTTATCAAATTACCAGCGGCATTGCAAGATCTGAGCGGACTTACACAGAAAAATATGCAAAAATAGCAGACGACAGTCAAAAAATAAAAGAAAAAGAAAAATTCTGCTTTGTTATATGTAGTTGGTATTATTGAGCGTATTGCATGTATGGTGGAATATATTGGCAGTTTGAAATCATCCTTGAACAGTCAGATGAGTTTGATGACTTTTTGTCAAGGTTATGGGTTGGCTTGCATCACCTTACAAAGACATCTTTAAACTAAGACACTTGATGTAATTTAGTAATTTAGTCAGACAAGTGATGCCTACAATAAAAGTGAACAATATGTATGTACTTTGAGCATCACAGCAAGAGGCTAGTTTATTGAGTTGGAGGACCCGGGACAAAGAAATTAGAGATTTGAAAACATATTAATGCAGCTTCAGGCACTTTTAGAGGCACAGTCTTTTTCTGTTAAAACCATTGCAAGTATTCAGCGGGGAGATCATCTTCAAATGAAATAACCTTTGCAACTACATGTATGGTACCAGAAACTGCTTTCATCTTATTAGTGATAGTATTGGTCCTTCCAATAGAACTTTTACATGGGAGACATTTACACAGGAGACACAGGAGCATGACCTATATCCAATTCAGTGACATGATCCTAGTATTGAGCACAATGGTTCTCTGTCACATTGTCATAACATACTGGGACATTTGAGCAGAACTAAACCATCATTAAAGGTGTAATATGTGGCACTTGTCAGCTTCTGTTTTTCAAACACAACATTCAAACTCGGCCCCTCGTCACTGTATCAGTTTGCAAGAGAGAGCTTCGGTGCTCGAGAACGGTAGAGATGAAGGGAGCTACAATAGTGAGGACGAAGAAGTTTTTAAGACATAATTTTCATTATATTTCCTCTTCTAAATTAGAGATAATTTAGAAGCTATGCAGTGGGGGAAATAATTATTTAATCCCCTTTTCTCACTTCCAAAGGAAAAAAAAGTCTAAAGCTTTTATGGGTGTTTCATTTTAATGAAATAAATCAATTACAGATACTCCTGATCTCAGCTTGTCATGTGTATAAAGCACACCTGTCCACAGAATCAATTGCTTCCATTCCAGCTTCACCACCACTGTGGGCAAGGCCAAAGAGTTGCCAAAGGACAACAGGGACAAGATTGCAGGCCTGCACAATGTTGGAAAGGGCTACAAATCCATCAGCAAGAAACCCGGTAAGAAGGGGACAACTGTAGGTATGATTATTTGTAAATGGAAGAACTATAACATGAGCATCATGCACCCTCGGTCTGGAGCTCCATGCAAGATTTTGCCTCACGGGGTGAGGATGGTCATCTGAAGGCAGTTGGAACCGCACTCACCAAGAACACCACTGGTAACGCCTGAAACACACTTACAGTACAAGGTCCCCCTGCTCAAGAAGGCACATGTAAAGGCCCGTCAAATTTGCCAGTGAACATCTAATTGAAGGCTTGGGAGAAAGCGCTGTCAGATGAAACCAAAATCAAACTCTGGCACCAACTTCCCCCATTGTGTTTGGAGAAAAAGAAATGCTGAGTATGACCCAAAGAACACCATCTGCCAGTCAAGCACAGAGGTGGAAACATTATGCTTTAGGGCTGTTTTTCTGCCAAGGGTACACGGCAACTTCACCGCACTGAGGGGCCAATGGGCAATGAAATGAACCATAAAAATCTTGGACGAGAACCTCCTTCCTTCGGCCAGAACACCGAAGATGGATGGGTTTTCCAGTATGACAATGACCCAGAACATGTTTGTGTGTGTGTGTGTGTGTGTGTGTGTGTGTGTGTGCTAAGTCATGATTCACTTTGGGATCAAATGCTTATTTCACTTAATGACATGCAAATTCATTTATAACTTTTATGTAATGCCTGATTTTCGATTGATATTCTGTCTCTCTCCACAAAAATGAGAGACTGTTGGTTTCTTTAGATGTGAAGAGACTTACAAATTCGGGGGATCAAACAATTATTTCCCTTCTGTACACTAAATATAATAAATAAATGTGCTGTCTTCGGCATGCAAAGCAAAATCATTGCAACAGTGGTTTAAACGTTTCTATTGGCCAGCAGGAGGCGACTTCTCTGGCAGCACAACAAGTCGAAGTGCATGAGAAAATTATGCTATTGCTTGCCTCAGTTATGAACTCAGTAAACACTTTCTGCAGGGGTGTGCATTTAAAAAAAAACAAGATGGCAATAGTCAGATGCTAAGGGCTTCAAAAATAAGTCAATTTAATTATAAACCTGCCATTTATGTGCCTGTCAAAATTATATGTAAATGTTTTATCCTTGAAAATCTCTTTTCTCAGAGCAACAAGTTAATATCTGAGACTGGCCATAAGAAGTAAGACGATTAAAGTGTCCAAAAAAACCTGTAATTTTGCTGATGACTGATTCATGTGGCATAATGATCAATAGCCACCAACGGTCTTCCCATTGCAACTATTGATTTGAAACAATAATACCATAATATCAATTAAGCTAAATAAAAGCAAAAGTCTTCAATTTCAGTCTTTGTCAGTTTTGTCAAATTTGGTATGATAATAATAATAATAGAAATCATTCTAATTATCGTTATTATCATTTACACTAATATGTAACAGTTTTTGATACTCATCAAAGACAAGTCTCACACACTCATTGTCACATATTTTCATCGCATGCATTCACAGTAACAGCCACAGGCTTTGTTCCTTATTAAAGATACTTGGTGTGTTTTTTATTTACATCATATAAGACAGAAGATGTGCCCTTAATGTCAGTCAGAAACCAACAGTTGTCATCATGCCCCTCCCATGTACAGTACATGCCTAATTCCAACAATAGGGTCAAACAGGGTTCATGTCCAGGGCCAGTTTGCTAAGTTTACAACATCAAACACCAAAGTACAAAAGCCTCCGCAGATTTTTTAAAATTTTATTTTATTTTGGTTCTTAAAGGAATGAATTATTTAATAATTAATTAGTGTTCAATTAACCTATGGAAGCTACAATTCCTATGAAGGTTGGAGCTGAACAGAGAAATGCACATCTTTTGGTGGGCCCGAGCATCAACCCCTATTTGTTTCTGTTGTTAAAACTAGGCTATTAAAACAAATAAAGACCAGTTTCCCATCATCTTTGACCCTCTGTACTGTAAGTCAGTGGGGATGAAGCTGATCTTGGCAACAAGACAGTATATAACAATGTCCTGCAAAAAACATAGCAACTTTATTCTTCTATAAAAATGGCATTGTCATGCTAATTCAGTCAAAGAAAGGGTTTCATAAATGCATCATCAAACAAAATCATTTAAAGTAAAACAGAATGAAAAAGTAACAAAAGTGTCTATATTTTTTAAGTTCTTGAGGAAAAAAAAGGACAGAGTGTGAAGATTTTGTGGGACAGTGTCGTGTTGTGAAAATCAGCCTGTCTTTAGATGGACCAAACATAATGACGGGAAGTATAAAGCTGAAATAGAAAAATAAGGACAATGAAGCAGAGATTCTTCTTTTGCTGCAATTCACAATTCACTTTGGAATTATACCAAAAAGAATCTGTAAAGTAATTGTAATACAATTTTGTTTAGTTTTTTCCGAGTTGGAATATATTAAATAATCTAAATTGTACAGATTGTGATACTAAATGATGTTTGTATAATCTCATATTGTTTGATCCACACACCAGACACACACACACACACAAACTCACACAATCAGGCACACAGACAACAGCTGGAGAAGTCATGGATGTATTTGGCTTTGTCTCACCGGACTCTGAACCCTCACACACTTACTTAACATTTGTTCACTTTCATTATTTAACACAATTTATACACTACAGCTCAGTTGTATTGCCATTGTTACCTTAAAGTCTGCCTGTGTATGAGTAAGTCACTGACTTGCCCTGCAGTGTAGTGGAGTAACACTGTAGAGAACCAGCACCTGCAACACCTCTGCATCTAAATAGACTTGTTAGAGCAGCCCAAACATGTATTATTATGCCAAGAATTTACAGACTTGGAGACGTGAGCGCTGGACACAAGTTGTGTGGGCGTAACGTCCTTTATTTAGACCACCAGCAAAATTTAGGCACTGCTGAAGTCAAGTGCAAAACGACACCGCTCTACATTTATGCTACAGTAGATTTATCAAGTATACATTAATCCATCTATGCATTATCGCCAGGATGACAGCTGAATGCGAAAGCCTGCCCTGCACAAACTTCACCCCATTCTCAGTAACACAGCTGTCAATACACTCAACAGTGGTCCACCTAACCTGTGATACCCTTAAGGGAATTTGGGGATTTATTTTATTTATTTTTTTACTGGTGGATACAATCCAGTGGTTGTGTCCTTGCAATATTGAATGCACTGATAATAAAAGATTCTATATAGAATTTAAAGACACTTGAGCTACCACTTTAAAAATTGCCTTTTTTGCCGTAAATGTTTGTGAAATTAAACTTTATGATCAATGAAAGATAACCACTTATTACTTTCTCTGGCCTTAAAGGCAGACTTCCCTCCGCTTTGGAAGACCTGATGAAGCATGTTTGTCTGACGCACAAGTGACTTTTCTGTGATAGTGACAGTGTTTCTGTAAACGGAAATGCTAATTTTCTGAACCATTAATGCATTTTGCTGATGCCTCAGATGGTTACTGCAGATTCTGGTTCTCTATATATCACGCAAAATGAATCGATGGAACCTGACAAAAAAATGTTTTCACTTTATTGCCACAAAGATGACCAATATTATGATGCCTTCTAAAATGTGTAGCCATAATCTACGGACTTAATTTTAAATTGAAAGCTGTTGTTAAATGAACATAATCTCTCTAAGCTTAAGAGAACAAAGCTGTCCCACTAAACAATGGCACCTAGTTTCAAGTTAATAAACATTTTTTTTCTTTGTGTTTGTAATTTGCAATATTCTTTATAGGCAAGAAAGCTACACTGCCATATGTTTGACTGATGTATTTATTATCTAGCCAATTTTAAGCACTCTACTGCATAGTTTGCAATTTATAAAAATGGTTATAGTTATTTTATTTTCAGGAAATGTGGATAAGACTGTGGTGTGTATGCAGGAAAAAAATTCTGAAAATATACATTTTCTGTCAACCATTTTCTGTCAACACGATGCACATGTGCAAGCCTTTCTAGCTTTCTAATGCTACTGTCATCTGAGACTCAAACACTGGCAGTTCAAAAGGAAATCCTTTCTGTTTCCCCTCCTAACATCATTTCCTCCAGTGTGAAACAATACATAGTTATGCTGGTGAAAGTCTAATTTAGAGGGCAAATATAAGGTATTTGGGTTTTTTTTAAATTAAATTTCTTCTACTAATTTTTTTCTCCCTCCCTGCTAGTGTCAGCAAGCCATCAAAATGCAGGAAGCAGAGACAAAACTCTGGGTGCTGGTGTGTCTAAATGTAAAATTGGCACCTTTTTTTTTATCTCGTCGGGTTCAAGCAACAAGAATGTCATTTGGCAACGTGTAGTGAACTTGCAACATCCTATTCCTATTCTAATTATGAATTATAATCTGTGCTTGAGGAAACCATTATCAGAACTGTAGTTTCCTCTTGGATGAGCTGTTTATCAGTTTAGTTATGAAGTTAGTTTTTAAGCAACTTGAGCCATAATGTGATGTTGTCACCACTGAAAGAAAACACTTTTTTTAACACCAAGAAAGACAGCATCAACAATGAGTACCAGTCATTCGAATTTATAAAACAAGATCTTTTGCAAGGTTTTTTTTTTTGTTTCACCATTAGTAATAATTTCATTTAGGATGTTGTCTCTGTTCACTTCACAGCATAATAAAAACATTTCAATTAACATCATATATTCTATATAATGGAAACTAATACCCTCTACAATCATTTTTTTTATTCCTAATCAACCATTAAATATCTGATATAAACACATTTGATTTTTACTTGAATGATTAAGAATAATGGCAACACTGTAGAATAACTCATAATACTGTAAAATAATAACCGGATGTGCCCGTCCATCAAATAAACAGACTATCCATCTTCAAATCTTCAGTTCCCGCTGCATGACGAACATTCATGAAGACTGTCACAGATGAATTTGCTTGACATCGCTTGATTTTCTTGAGCAAATCATACACAGACTACTACTTAATATGAAACCTGGTGATTACACCTGCATGGGGCTAGTATAGAATTGTATACTGTATATTAAAATTAAATGCAGTTAAAACAGGTTATGTGTGTACATGTGAACTGTGTAAAGTATGCATACCATGACTAAGTGTATAAGTTGGCATAGTACTGCATTATAAGTACTATTTAGTGTGTATATATTGGATCTGGAAGCAATCAGGTGAATACAAATTCAAAATATCTGAATTTTAATCTTTAAGGAAGGCTTGATTTATCTTACCAACCGTTCATTACTATTCAAAAACGAAATGCACAACAAATTCAAATGTGGTTTAAAACCATTGGCACACAACATTCTCCCTTTCACATGATTCACCATTTTAAAAAACGTCATAACACATCTTAAAACAAGAGATAAATTAAGCGATCCCTATGTTTTATAAGTTATGTTCGTTTTATTGTTTGTTTGTTTGTGTTTCTCAAATATTTTAATTCAATTCATCTTATATTTGTCCAGATTTGAGCAATAAAAAGGCACTGAGCTGGGAATAATTTTCAGACCTATACATAAAATATGCAATGAAATGGTTGAACTTGAGTTGGTTATAGTTTTGAGTGGGTTAGAAGCAGACGAGATTCTAAGATCAGCCTAATACTTGTGGTTTTGGCATTTGTCCTCAGATGACCCCCAAATCGTCTCGTTTGCGCCTCTCATTTGTCACTCCCCACCACAACCCACAGGTCCTAGGTTGATGCCTTCTAATATAACAAGCAGCAGTTGTTAGAAGTATGTTTGGTAAAGCATGACATTATATAGGGACAGCTGCGAGGGGAGGAAGGGGTGCTGTGTTGTTATCCATTGTGGTCTTCCTTGTAATAGAGGCCATGATGCACAGCAAACATTTATGGCGATGTTGCCATCTTGCAAAAATTCGTCCGAGTTTATCCTCAGCGCCCAGTTTGTTAATGGAAAGTGGATTTGTTCAATTTAAGCAGTTCCATTACTATTGAGTGCAATGCCGGTCATGTTTTTGGTCTCTCCAGGCTTTTCCCAAGCGTTCCCATGTTTAGACACAGGTCAGAGAAAGAGAGATATATACCAGCTCTGGAGCTGAGGAATCCACCTAGATCATGAAGTTTTATATTAAGGTTTCTCTGCTAATTGATTCCATCAGTACACTTCCCTTGGGGAGGGTCCATGTGAGACTAGCGCAGTAGCTGTTCCTTAAGTCTTTTGAACCGTATCTCCCTTGCTAAGGGGAGACGAGGCCATGTTGTTCTTTTTCACTTATGATGAAAGTCTTTTATAAGTTCCATTCATACAGGCCATCCCACAGGTCTGAATCAAAGTTTTTCTTAAATTATGCATTTGCATATCCAAAGATCTGTGTAATTGGTTTCCCGCACAAGTTCAAATCCAGTCACTGGCACAATAATTAACTGTGTAACCTGGTCTGCGTATGGGCTCTACAAACTTGTTTCTCTTAGAAACATGGTCCCAATACTGTAGGAGACTTTCCTCATAGAGGCAGGAGGAGCGGAGCGAGAGCTGGTCAGCGAGGCGTGGCTGTGGGATGTCCCCGCCTCCAGGAAGTAACATGTCCCTGGGATCTCTTTGGGAAAATTCTCTGGGAGGTCCAGCCTTGAACGAGGGACAAATGAAAAAGACCGGTCGTCTTTCAAGAGTCTGTTGAAAGGAGAAGATAATAAGAGAAGTTTGGTTAGAAAGCACAAAACAGAGGTAAAGTAAAACTTTATTTGAATGCAAAATACGTGTTGGAATAATTAGTCACACTAAAACAGTATCGCCGGATAAAAGTTCTGTGAGGGTGCGTATTTTCATAGCCTAATGTACAATAACATTTAGCAGAGATACTTACAGATACGTTGTGGGACTAACATTGATACACCTGGGGTGGCTTCCCGATTCAAACTTGCTGGCAAGCGTCACATTGTTCCCAAACAAGCAATAACGTGGCATTTTAACCCCGACCACGCCTGCCAGCACCGAGCCTGTGTGAATGCCTATCCTTAGCTAGGAGAGAAAGGAAAGAAGGACGAAGGTGATCGGAGAAGAAAAAAGGGGTAGAAGACATGTTAGAGCAATGATTATATATTAGATTTAAAAAAAGAAGAAAAAACTATTTAAATAGTATTTCATGCACACATCTCGGAAACACACGCGCATGGTATAAAAATGGAAGTTATACAGCCGCTTCGCTTCAGTCTGTTTACAGTCCAAAGAATATTATTGTCCGCATTAAAGTTCAGAGCAAAATTATATGAATTGTGCCCAAACTGAACTCAGCCTCACCCCTAAAACAAGTAAACAAACCTGCCACTGTTGTGAATGTTCATAAATTAGATTTCCCTGCTGAACCGAGCTGATGCCATTAATTCGTGTGCTGTCTATCCTGTAGTACAAAGGCTATCTTGTGTGCATTGATCCGATAAATGGAAACTGTAGTGTGGTAATCATACTTCCATATTAGTGTGGATGTTATTATCTAATCTGATATCCTGTGGTAGGAGATTTTTAGAGAGATGAAAATCTTAAAATAGCACCAGCATGAAAGCGAAATTAATGAAATAAATAATTGATTCCATCTCCACTTGGTAACAGACGCATGGCAGCAACACGGTGTTCGTATTATAATCTGGCTGAAACAAGAATATATAAATAGCTGGAGGCTGGAGTGAAAGCTATCTGGCCATCACTGCAATACATGGACACTCAACTGACCATTTATTTCTGCCACTTAGTGGAAAGTCATTGTAGGGGTGTGTGTGTGTGTGTGTCTGTCTGTCTGTCTGTCTGTCTGTCTGCCCATTTGCCTTTAAAGTACAAATTTTGCCTTGTGAAACCCGTCACTTGCAGCAGTAGGGGACAACCTTTACTCGGAAAGCGAATGGTCTCTGTTTCATGTTGCCACCACACTTTTTCCAGCTTTCACAACTTCTTGGTGAGTGTTTGTAGACAAATATGTGTCTTCCATGCAAACTACCAAAGCAATGACAAGGATGTCACCCTCTTTACAAAAATTTTATCTGACAATAGCCAGCAATATCCAGCAACAAATTGTCAGCTGTTTGGGGAATACATATTTTTTCCAAGAGACCGGAGGTTGCCAGGTGAATACCAGTTGATCTCTAGGGCTCTGCGACTGAGGCCTTACTCACTCCTACTGTATCTGTCAAGCTGTTTGTAACTGAAATTCTCTCAAAACTGGATGTCATATATTTCACCATCAGAGCGCTTGCTTTGATGGGTTAGCCAGGACATTTGCTAAGTACACGTACCTACATCTTTACTACAATAATGAGTAGATACGGCAGTGAATCTCGATTGTTGCATCATTGCAACAGCATGATTGGCTGATACATTTTCTGGTTCAGCTGCTGATTGGCTGAGTGGCAGGAGTGGGACAACCGCCATCTTGGGTGTTGCCAGATGCTTCTGTAGATTTCTATTCAAGATGCTTCATATTGCCTCTGGTAGAATCCGGTAGATTTCTAATGATCTGTTTGAGCATCTCTTCACCTTTGTAATCAATGCCACACAGTGCATTCCAGCACACTGCATGGTAGTCATAGCAACAACAGGCGAGTAGGGTAGCGAGAGAGAAGGAGCAAAGACAGATTGAAAGACAATGGAGAGGGAGACGAAATAAACCTATTATTAGATAGCAACACCTTGACAGAGCAGGAGGAGAGACAAAGGAAACGAGAGAGCCAGAAAGCACAGGAGAAAGGTGCTGCTAGGTGCACTAGTGTGACCTATTTTTGTAGCTAAACAGCTTACAGATGGCCATGTACTTGTCTGTCTCTACAACCGGCAAGCACTCACAGACACACACTCACAAACAAATCTACATCCAGCGCCCACACTCCTCTTTCTTTCTCAGTCTCAAAACACAGACACGGTAAAAACTCATACACTCTTCCCCTCCCTTTTCGTTGTGAGTCAGCATCCATAGCACATGGCCTTCAGTGAGCCAAAGAGCAAATGGCGCAGCAGCACAGGCGACCAATCGTGTTCTAGCCTTTGGCCAAGCTGACAGAAACACAAAGACGGAGACAGACGGGTAGACACAGAGATGAGGGAGTTGTTGTTACAGAGTCAATGCTATTTTTCATACACTCATTCAGCAGTTTTTAAGTTTCACTGAGGTAAAACTAATTTAAGGTAACTGCCTTAATGATACAGAAAGGATAACACAATACAGTACCATAGTAATACAACAGACAGCCTCCAAAAGAGTCAAGCTCAATTCAGTTTCATTTATATAGCATTAGTCATCTCAGGATTCTTTGTCTTCTAAGGTATAGACCTACGACATTATCTGAATCAATATCTAGGCACCTAAACAGTTTTTTTTTTAAATCAGGTCCTACCTTCATGTTGGCAGGACCACTGTGTTAGGCTACATCATTTTTGCTAAATGTACCTAAGAAAATGGGAGCTGTAAATGCAACTAGAGCAATACTCAAGCAAAGGTAAGCCAGATTTTTAATTCTGAAAGAGTTAGTTGATTAGTCAATCGTCAAAAAAGTCAAATATCTCAAGGAACATGCTGGCTCCCGCCTCTTAAATATTGCTTTGCCACAATCCCTTTATTCTATTGTAAAACTGGATATCTTGGGCTTTTGGTTGTTGGTGAGACAAAAGAAGAAATCTGAATGATGCTACCATGTGCTCTGAGGGGGGGAAAGAACAGGAGAAACAATTTTTAGACTTTGAAACTGAAAACAAAATCCATTGCCTGTTAGAGATTAATTCCTAACATAATAATCCCTATCAGTTAATGCTTTACATTTAATATCTGATCATTTTTACTAACTGGATGGTCACTGTAAAATTTTATAGAATGTATAGGGGCGGAGTGTGGGGGTGGTGGTATAAATCACAAAACTGAGCCATTTAATTTTCTCTCATACGAGCTATGATACATTACATAATGAAATATATAATTCAGAAAGAAGTTTTACATTGCACAAACTAATGGCAATGCAAAATTATTATAGCGTTATCATTTTAATCTTTTCGATAACAGAAAAACACTACTGAAGTTGAATTTATTATTAATTAGAATTTTTAACAATGGGTAAAATAAAGAGTTATCCAATAACTAATATAATTATTAGGTGTGGCTGCAATGGTCTTGGTTGTCCTACATAAAGATTTCCTGCTTTGTGGATGCATTAAAAGTAACAGTCGACGCATGCTTATAATGTAGTAATTATAATCGTTTTACATGGGAGTAAGTGATGGTGTAATGGTGTAAGGGGTAGTACCAACTGACCATCATTTGAATGTATGAATGTATAACATAAATAGAATAATAATTGTTTAATTTGAATACAAGCCCGCATTCAGAGAGTGCTAACAGAGCGCGTTTTGTGAAGTATATTTGGTGAGAAACCCACTGAGGTTTGGGCACAGCTCCTATTAGCGGCAACGAGCACTACATCACTCACATCCACACCTGCTCACCTACTCATACACCCACTCATACACACAAGCACACACATACATACAGATCATGGCATAGGTCTGTCAGCGAAGCAATAATACAGATTTTTTTAACAAAACAACATACAGTACAATGTTTGGTTTCTATACGTGCAGCTCTCTTGACATCTCACTCAATATATTTCTCTGTGTCACTGGATCACTCGCTCAATCTTCTCTCTGGCTAAACATTTTCTCTCACTCCTCTCTCACAGCTCTCATGTTAGTTTGCATAACAGTGCAGCATTGGCTGAAGCTGAGTGCACTCACTGAACAGCATTTGTCATGGTGAAGTGTTGAATATCTTTATACCAACATAAAGTGATGAGAGATAAGGGGGAGAGCATTACAAAGAGTGCAAAACACAGAAAAGCAGAACGAGACTACATTTTGGGACGTAATGCAAGAAAGAAGAGGTAAAATTAAAGAAGGGAGTTTGAGCCAGGCAGCAGCAGAGGAGGAGGAGAAAGATAAAGAAGGGAAGAGGAAAACAGGGAGAGAAAGTGAAAGAGCAAGAGAGCAGGCCAAAAATGCTTGGCAAGGCCTTTCTATTTTAAGATGGATGGACAATGTTAGGAGCATGCAGTACACAGAACAGCATCCCGCCTGTTATTCAGCATTTCTCCATCTTAGCCTCTCTCATCTCTTGTCTGTGTCTCTACGTTTATTGTTTCTGAAGTGTAAAAGTCACAAATATGTTTGTTTTTTTTCTTTGAAGGAAACAGCTATTTTAGCTTGTGTTTTGCAAAAACCAGAAGTACCCAGTACTCGGTATTTATTTGGGACTTTTTTTTTTTTTAATTGTTTGGTTGTTTATAATGAGGAAAATACAGAGTATCAAAGCATTACCAGTTTTTAAAAAAAGCCTCACCCTGTAGTATTATTTAATACAGCAAAGCCTGTAAAGCTACTTTGGCATCCTAAGAGCACTGGGTGACCCTTCAGAGTGACTGGACTAAGGATCGGCATAAATAAATCATTCCCCTTTCCTTTTTATTCCACTAAATTAACATGAGAGGTTGAAACTCAGTTTGCTCCTTCGTGACTCTGTCCTTCCTTTCCCACTTAATATACTGTACTCATCATTTTTCCTGCAGCTTTCCTTCCTTTATTTCCTGGAAGCCATTCGACGTTCAAAAGGTTTTTTAGAAGTACAGTCAGACTTCAACAAATTAACTTTAATTTTGTAACTGTGAATCTGAGCAATAGTAACCGATGATCTGATGATGGGTCAACACTCACAACACCAGCTACAGCTAATGATGGAAAGTGGACAGTTCCACCGTTCCCCAATTATTGTCTTACTTCAGCTGATAAACAAGACACTCATACTATATGGACAAAAGCTACTGGGCCGCTTACACGTTACACCAATACGAACTGCTCAGCCATGGAAACCCAAGCCATGAAGATCCCAGCGCACAGTTTTTATGCTGATGTTAATGCCAGAGGAAGTTCAGATCTCTGTGGAGTCAGCAGAGCATTTGGTGACTTTTACACAATATGTATATCAGTACTCAGCAGAGGTGGGAAGTAAGTATATATACTTTGTTACCAGTGGCGGATGCTGGTCTTTCAAGGAGGGGAAGCTCAATTTCGGCCTACATCATAAAATGTGTCAGTTTGTTTATACGTAAATTCTACCCTCCGTTTCTTTTCAAGAAAATAATCTGTGACCCTGTCGTACCAACAAGGCGTCTTTTCCAGGGACTTGACTAGTGTCCTCTCAATGGCCGGCTGTTTAAACGGCCTTGGCCCATGGTGTTGCGGGTGTAAGACTTGAGCCGCTTTAAACAGGAGAAGCTCCTCTCTACACCTGCAGATGTAGCTCCAATCGTTGCCACTAATGAAAGAGACAAAGAAAATGCCGCTAAGAGGATTAGGAAAGTCTCCGGTTCAACGCAGAACTGAATAAAAATTTAAAAAACGCTCCCACGGATGTTTACACCAAAAGATCGCTGATTCGTTCATTTTGCTGTCAATCAAAAAGCGATTCAGCCCCAGACAGATCATCCAATCATCATTCAGAAGCTGAGC
>VUQK01029967.1:7646-20812 GCA_015106715.1 Bujurquina vittata
ACACGTTATTTTTATAATGACCTAATTTGAAAAGTAGACTAAATTAAATATCACTACATAAGCCTTTAGAGTAAATGTTCCCTTAATTAGTTTAAGCCGTGTTATTCAGGTGGCTTGAAGAAGCAGTGGTGCTGATGTTGTTGTGCACGAGTTTTGTTTGTGTTTGTCGTTCGAATGCGCACGAAAACTTTCAGAATATGAAAACATGGCCGTGCCTAGCAGCCGATGCTAACAGGGGGGAGTCTGGCTTTTGAGATAACTCCATCTCTGGCTGCTGGGAGATTTTCACACGCATGCATAAACACACAGTTGGGCCATGTATTCCTATCTAGTAGTCAACATTTACAAAGAGACGCGCACTCCTTCCAAGAGTGTCCTCAGAAGACTCAGGTGGAGCGGTTTCCTGTGAAATTAATCCAGAAGATAACATATCATAGCAGCAGCACATTTTTACATGGTTAGAAGCTAGAAATTTGTAAACTCTGATATTCATAAGGTCTTTATGTTTTTTTCACAAAACATTTCGGGTACTTTATCCTACCCACCAAAGCAAACATTATACTTAGCCGAGGTGTGTCAGTGTTGGCAACAACCCTACCAAAGACAAAATGGACTTTTTTCATTTATTTTAGTCAACTGTTTGATATAGGGGCACTCACTGCTCATGCTAGTGTGTGTGAGCACTGTATGTCTATGCACGGGCATGCCACCAGGCAAAGCAGGCACAGGTCAGTTGGGGGGGCCCCTGAGCGCTGACAAACTTTAAACTACACCAGTGGCCGTGTGCCAAGTTTGCAATGACGTAAGGAGGCCCTTCACTGCAGACGCAAGCTTTGTGCACGATTCTGTTTAAACAAACCTAATAACAAGAAAAGCCACTCGAAGAAAAATGTCCTCCTGGGAGTGAAAAAGGAAAGAAGAAAAAAAGAGGAAGTAAAGGAAAAAGCAAGACAGTGGTGATTGGAGCAGATAACACTCAAATATAATGCCAAACAACTAAATGCTGGAGGGGCCCCAATAGACTCTAGAATTGCCATTGTGTGTGTGTGTGTGTGTGTGTGTGTCTTTTATTAGTGACAGACTGCAGCCATACTGTTTCTTGCCCCCTCATTAGCTGGAGAACATACTCCATAATTAATAGGACACTGGCTAATAATCCACTAATACACCAAATGTATACCTGCTGAAGATTAATTAAGAATGGGCCACATTAATGAGTAATGACATGATACGTTTTTCTAAGTTATGCTACTCAAGAACCAGTCAGTGTGTATTGTTTGTATTATTAAATTTGTTGCCTTTAAAAAATGTTTGTGTGTGGTTTTTTTTGAAGTATGAATAAAGTACTGCATCCAGAAGGCAGATTTGGTGATTTACTTTTAAGTACATAGTTTAATTCAGTCGGCAATCTATAAAAATTTTAAGTCAGCAGACTGCAGGTTTCAAATATATATTAAGGCAATCAGCACACTCAAAATAACAAACTAACTTGTAAAAGAAAACAACACAAAATATCAGTTTCTAACTGGCTCTCTGTGGCTTTTACAGAGCTAGCTTGAGACTATACTTAAACTGCAGACACGTTATTTGGTCCAGCAGTCGATACAGCACACATTTCAATGACAGGTTTATAAACGTAGCACAAAAAGCAAGGAAATTTGTGTTTGCTCGCTTATTTCTTTGTTGTAACAACGCTTCTTGGCAGTAAATCTTATACCATAAGGAAAATGCATTTGTGGGTTGAGCCCATGAAAAACTTGTTAAATCGTCTCTGCCAGACAGCTGATTCTACTGTTGACTCTTGTTTGGTGTTTATTGGATTGGATGAATTCTGAAGAAACAAGACATATCGGCAATTTAACAGTTTATTCATTTAACAAACAGGGGCCTCGGCAGCATGGGGAAGAACCACACACGTCCACAACAGCCTGGCACCTCCTCCTCATGCTTGGGCACACAGTGCCGTGGGGCGGCATCCCACTCGTCAACCAGCATCTGTTGCAGTGTGGTTGTGACATGAACAGAACACCCAGCTGATCCCAGTGGGGTTGAGGTCAGGACTGCAGGCAGGCCATTCCATCATCTCCATTCCTAAATTTTGGAGGTGGTCTCTGATAAGCCCCACTCAGTGAGGGTGAACGTTGTCATCTTGGAGGGTAGAGTTTGGTCCCCGACTGTGGAGATATGGGACTGGCACTGGTTGCAGAATCTCGATATCTCTGCACTCCAATGACAAGCCCGATTTTCAGCACCTGGGGTAGCAGAAGCTCAAAACTAGAGTCAAGATCAGAATAAGCTGTTTGGCATTGGCAGAGATGATTTTGTAAGTTTTTCATACTGAACTCAAGCCACAAATGTATTTTCCTCATAAATGTGGCTCCATGTAAGGGGAAATAAACAGACTTTTGAATGGGATAAGATTTACTGCAAAGAAGCATTATTGCAACAAAGAAATATTTGCCCAAATGCATATTTTCTTACTTTTTGTGCATAGTTTAGATGCAACACTATCATCTTTCAGTATTAACCTAGCTGCCGATCCAACAACCCCAAATAAATGCAGCTAAACAAAGAAGCCTTTCTGGTTACCTTGAAAATAAAAGCTTGCAAAGATGGTTTGTGCAAAACAATAGAAAATCTGTTGGAGCAGATAGGTTGAATTGCTGTGCTCTGAGCCATCTCTGGTTGTGGCCATAGAGAGAAATCTGTGCCAGAGAAAGAAAAAGAAAAACCTTGGTTTACTGGTAAAAAAAAATAGAACATAGAAATTCAGTGTAGAAAACACACAGAGGGAGTGTGACTTCATTGTCTGCTGAGAGCACTGTTGCTACACTTTCAGTTTGCAGAGCACATATTTGCTGTACCAGGAAGGATGTTTAAAATCTCACATGTATAACTCTTAAGGAGAGAAATAATGCTGCCCTAGATGGTGTTTATATGGTATTTGTGTTACACACAATAAGCATTCAAGCTTGCTATTTATCAGTGTCACCCCCCCCAAAAGTACAGAAACCATAGACTATCTCTTCACTGCAATAAGCTCTCAGAGCAGCCAGTGAAAAATGATGGATGCATGGTTTCCCACCTCCACAGCAACCACAGATGTATTGTCTTGGTCACTGATAGTCAAGGTTATGAGCATGCATCACATCTCACATTCAAACTGATAAGAAGAACGAGAATGTTCTTTTACAGCTATCAAAAAGCCTATCAGCGTCTTCACAAAGAGTTACCCAGACATGTTTGTCCCTTTCACGCAGTCCGCTCTGCACTTCTTTCTAAAAAGCTTAACCTTACGTCTTTTGGTATTGCTCCTATCTGAGCCAGCAAAATATGCCTGATCTCTGTCCAGCAGATAAGCCAGTTTAGAGAAGCAGGACTTCTGAATGTAATAATGCATTTCAGTATTTTCATGTTGTATTATCATGTTAGATTTCCATGCCTAATTTATGCAGCTAGCAAAAAAAAAATGACCACAGCTAACACCAAAGATCACAAGTGCATACAAACAATAAATAGCTGTGAAAGAAAGAGGCAAGTTTCACGCATATTTTTATACCATAGAGATTTATAAGTATGATGAAAACAGCAAGAATATTGTTTTAAAACATTTTTTTTTTCTTCGATAGATGCTTAATTATGGTTGTAAATTGTAATGTCTTCCAAATCTAGAAGCACACACTAAATGAAGTTGGGGTCAAAAGGAACATCTCGTGGGAACAACACACTCTCCACAACACATGTTTAGCTGGGTGAGATGAGCTAGTCGAAATTGCAGCCATTCCAATGCCATTGTTTCAGTGCATGTGGTCACACCAGGTTAGAGGACCTCTTCATAACACACATGGACATGTGCACTGGCTAAACATTAGCAGGCTGCATGGGCCACACAAACCTAAGAGTTTTCAACGTGTATCCTATAATGCCATCCTAAAGTAAAAAAGGGAAAACCCGAAATTGAAGCAGAAAGGCTCAAATGAATCGGAAAATTTGACACCACTAAAAAATTACATTTGTAGTATATGAAAAATATGCTTAATATTTATGAACCAGCGAATGTAGAAGTGAATAGATCAAACCCTGAATAAATGAATACAAATAAAAGAAGAATGCTGCTACTTCCTCATTCAACAATAGAGAAAATTAACACAACTGAAAGTGACAGATTCCTGCGCAGACGCCATCTGCCGCAGTCAGGCAACCAGAAGCTTAAAGGCATGTTTACAGCTTAATAAATTCTCCTGTGCTTTTTCCTCATGGCAAAGCTGCGTGATATTGCTTCTATCAGCTGCTGTATCCAAGCATTACAACTGTGTTTGCTAAGGTTTTACTGGGAAGGCTTTAAACTGTGTGTGCGTTCGTCGTACAGTATTGTTTTTCCTCCATATCCAACAATTAATCAGCTCTTTTCTCTAAGGTACCTCTTCTCTGTGTGTGTGTGTGTGTGTGTGTGGTGTGTGTTTTAATAATGATAAATTACGTACATGTAATCACCAACGCTAACAAATGTATTGTCACGATGCTTTGGGATGGATACATAATGAGTTTATCATAAATGCCTAATAAGAAAGCCGATTAGTATAATTCACAGCTTAATTCCAAATTAATGGAGGTTACACAAGTAGACTGGATATGACTGCCAAAGGTCCAGAGTGCTGGAGACCCATGGGGAGGCGAGGATGGGTTAATCAGACACTATTGTTCTCTTACACACCCACACACACGCACTCACACACATTCGAGCGCTGCAATTTAAGCTAGCGAGCGTAATCAGTCCAGGTTTGAAGCAACAGGACCACGCAAATGATTTTCTATGGAACCGTCTCAGCTGAACTCACCACCTCCTTTCTTTCTTTTTTGGTAGATTTTTCACACTTCATTAGTTCTAGTTTTATTTGTTATAATTGAATGTAATTAGTTTTTTTTTTAATTATTTCAAGTGCACCTGAAAGTGAATAATATACTTGCCCTAATGAGGGAAATACCGTATGCAGATCTAAGCAAAAAAGAGCACGAAATACAATCAATTACAGTTTTATCTGATTTTTGTACTTTCTTGAGCTGTAGAATTTATTTCCATTTCATTTTTTTTTTCTATCAGGAGCATCCAGAACACCTCCATAAGCACACATCTTAATATATTTGAATAATCCCTTTTTCTAATTTCTGCATTAAGGCAAATTTAAATTTTACCTGTAATGTATCATTAATCATACAATAAACACAAACTACACCAATTATTATATCGCATTGATTATTTATTGTTTGTAAGGTTATTTAAATCATTCAAGTATTCAATTATAGTTAGTTTAGCAACAAGACAACATCCATCCATCCATCCATCCACAGGTGACACAAAGTGCTGTACATTAAAACATACCAATAAACAAACTAATTAATTTTTTTTTTTTAAAAGGATGCCATTCTTCTGCTTATCCATGGCAGGAGCCTAAGCAGAAAAACGCTGACCTCCTCCGAGTTATCCCCAGGAACACCGAGGTGTTCCCATTACAGCCAATCTCTCCAGCGTGTCCTGGGTCTGCCCTGGGGTCTCTTACCACTAGGACATCCCTGGAAGACCTCACCCACGAGGTCCCTAAGAGGCATCCTAGTCAGATGCCCAAACCACCTCAACTTCCTCCACTCTGAGGGCTTCTCGAATGACTGCACTCGTCATTCTATCTCTAAGCAACAGGCCAGCCACCCTTTGGAAAAAGCTCATTTCAGATGTATCCGCGATCTCGCTCTTTCGATCACCACCCAAAGCTTGTGACCATAGGTGAGGGTAGGGACTAAGAGCTGGTTTACGGACGGCTTTGCTTTTGAGCTCAGTGCTGTCTTCTGCCGGTGGGCCGGTATAGCATCCACATCCCTGCTGCCGCGGCCCCAATCGAGCCATTTATTTCCTGCTCCCTGCAGAACTGATAACAAAGAGCAGCCTTGGTGGAAACGAGACCAACGTATTGCCAGCAATGCGGACCGAGCTCTCGCTGCAGTTGCACATGGAATAAATGGCCCATAGCAATGGACTAGACACCACATAGTCCCACAGCACCCCCAACAGGATACCCCGTGGGACACAATCAAATGCCCTCTCCAAGTCCACAAAACACATGTGGACCGAATGTGCAAACTCCCACGCACACTCAAATATTCTTGAGATGAGAAGAGTTGGTCCAGCATTGCGCAACAAGACGAAATCCATATTGTTCCTCCTGAATCTGAGGTGCATTTAATGGGTGAACTTTCTCTTCCACCCTGGCACCCTTTCCCAGGGAGCCTGAGGAATGTGGAGTCTGCTCCTATAGTTGGAGCACACTGAACTGCACCCACACCCTAGTTTTTTTCCTTCGGCCTCCCCTGGAGCCACGTTCCACTTCGGCTTCCTGTGAAGGCCCACTACCAAGCCCAATAGGACTCTTCCTTCAGTTTGATTGCTTCCTTGACTTCCAGTGTCCACCATCTGGAGAGCCACCAACCACCTTGCAGCCGGACCTCCGTGCAGAAGTCTCAACAATCGAGCTGCAGAACATTTGGACTCCCTGTCCTCAGCCTCCCTCCAAAATATGAAATTATTTTTATGTTAAAAGTCATGTGCAAGAAAAAAACTTAATCTGAGCAAATGATTTCATTGCACGAGGACAGGTATTCATTCCTCATGCATGAATTCAACAACCTTGAGTGCAGGTCACTCTGGAGCCACGCACAGAAAGAAGAACACGCACACGCAATTGTCTGCTTTGCATACAAGCTACAGTCTCAGGCATTCGCGGCTAACGCCATGCCGTCAGATCTAGACCCTGCAGCTTTCAGCAAGTGGCTTTTGACTGTTTGGGCGGAGCCTAATCACTTAGTCACTTTGATGGACAGTTTTGATTACTGCGTTAAACCGAGTCACTACTCAAAACACTCGGCTGGATCACTTTAACGCTGAAAAAATCTTAAAAACTGGGTAATTCAAAGGCAAGTTCAGAGGTCTCTGCAATCCTGTTCCATTAATCTGTTGCACGGCATCACATGAGGGTCAAGATGCCATAACTTTGGCCAAAGTTATGGCCGGTCCACCAGGCGCTCTGCCTCGAGCACCCTCCCCAAGGCTTTATCCATGTTGAAGCCCCGGTAACGCTTTTTGCAAATCTACAACTAAATATGTAATGCTTGCTGCTTAGACGTCTTAATAATGTGTGCAGATTTTAATAAACAATCTTCAAGCAAAGGATATTATCAATACACTTTTTTGAGTATATGCACATAACATTTGACATTTTATGTGCATTTTTGTAGGTGAGTGATTGAGAGACTGTGGTTACAGAGCCGGCATGTGTGACCAAAAATGAAATGAATGTACTTGTTTGATTCAGGTCAACGAACTGAAACAAATGCCTATTGGTACGAAAGCAAGTTTTGCATTTGAGAAAATTGCTTCCAGATAATTGGCCCTTGTGCTCTACAGGAGGACAGAAAGCTCCTGTGGAGCAGAAGGGCCAAAAGCTTGCTTGATTTGGTTTCCCGTATGAATACAGACTGTGAAAGAGGAGCAAAGGTCTCCAAGTGTTTGATTAAAACTCTATTTCCGCTCCTCAAATATCTTCCCCAGGGATCAGAGCGCTTCATTAAATAAATCTTGTAATTAAACTAAATGATGAAGTCATTATTGCAGCCAGTGTAACAATAAAACGCCACTATGGCCTCAACTTATTTCCATCATAAATCCACACAGATTTCTTTCCATTTTTAAACTTGCGCATTTCACTCGCGTAAAAGTCAACTTGGTGATCTGATTTCGCTCAGGCTCGATTTAAAAAAGGAAAAAGAAAAACTTTGTTGACAACAAAGTTTATGCAAGCAATGACCAATGCAACAATCATAACAGTGGCTGAAGGTTGCACTTAGGTTGGAATGTTAACATGTTTACAATATCAACATTAATCTGGTCGATTAAATAAAATAAAACGGACCAAAAATATATTTTTTAAAAAAAGTAAAAAAAAAAAAATACAGCTCTCATATGATATTTGAATTCGTAACCCTTTAGTATAAATGAAAGTGATGAATGCAGCAGCCTGCAAAATGGAGCACATCATTTCAGTAGTGTTGCTTTTGCGCCACTCTTTGTTAGGTCATAATCATGGAAAAGGACACGTTTAAATAATAAAAGTGCTTTGAGAGTTAAATTTCTCCCTGTCCATGGACAATGCGGCAGTTTTTTTCTGTTTTTAAAATAGAATATACCTAAATCTATATATCTTCATCTCTCTCTTGCTGTTATATATTCATATTTTTTTTGTTTTTGTCTGTTTTTACTTACTTCATGAAAAGAATGCTTCTGGGAGACCAGGAAATGTTTGTTTATGCTGACACTACAGCAAAAGTGTTAACCGTGTCAGATTTTCAGTTCTGTCAGACCCCGGAGAGCTGGCGCACTGAAGGAAACACCTGTGTGTTAAACTGGGGGGGGGGGCATTTGACAGTGTTTGGGTCCATTTCTCCCCAAATCAACACAAATTTGTACTGAGGGACTGCCTTAAACATTTCAATCCTGATGGACGTAATCAATTCTAGGATAACAATGTTGTCATCCACAGGGCGTGAGTATGAAAATGATGCAGATTTTGGATGCTGCGGCCTTTGAAGTCACCAGATCCTAACATCTATACATTTGGACCTGCAAAGGAGGAGGAGGAAGGAGGAGAATGTTGTTCCTTCCCTTCAGAAGTGTTTCTTCTTTGAATTTGTCCCAAGTTTGTAGTGGGAGTTACACACTATTCTTTGTTCCAACTTTTTACATTCACTTTCTACAATTCCACTAATGCACTGTGTGAAAGAGTAGCTGTCCTTGAATTTATAATCTCTGAGGTGTTTTTCACTCCTTATTGTGCATGCGTCCCAATAAAGTGAGTGACCACACCGCCCTCCGTGACCCTAATCAAGCTCTAAGGTATCCACACGTGCACAAGCACTCATCACACCATGTTTTCTCTGGACTGTTGCTTCATGGCTAACACTCTGATTGACTGTGGCCGTACAGGTAGCAACAGTGCTGCTCCTGAGGAAGCTGATGGTGATAAACATCGTTAATGGTGTCAAGTGATTAAATGAATTTCACCGTTTGAACCCATCTCACTTCATTTGTGTGAAACTAGTATCCCAGAGCTAGACAGCTGTGTGTAAGAGCAATAACGACCAAACACAGTGTGTAGCCTTTTCCAGCTCTTTCTGTGATGACGACACGTGTTAAAGGCTTTTTGTCGCAGGATTAGACGCACAGGTGTGACTCGTAACCTTTAAAATAGCAGGATTTAGGCTAGTTCTGGGGTGCCTTGGCTTATGGGGGCACTTTAGTGGAACCATGTCATTGTTATTAATTACAGTTTATTGAGCTTTGTGTTTAACCAGATGAACTAAAACTCAACATGACATCAAGGTACATTCTTTGTCAAATATGAATCACATTTGACACCAATTACTGGGCCGGTCAATAAGTCAAATTATTTTTTACCCCAACACCATGAAAAGCCAGTAATTCTGATGTGCATAAAAAAACCTGGCGTGTGAGTAATCATTGGTTGGTAGCATGTTGCTATAATCATATTTCATTTTTTGTTAATGCAGCAATGTAAGGCCTTACTGTACTAAAGTCAATAATCACATTATGGTTAAAACCATATTGTTACTTGCATTACAGGTGTTCTGCACGCTGGGTGGGCAGAAGACAAAAACATCAAGCATGCCTTTTTCCTTCTTGCACACGTGCACTATAATCAGCCGATTTCAGTTTGTGTGCAGGGAGGAGAGAAATGGAGCGGTCTGCAACTGGAGATTTTTACTGCACAAAAGGACAAAACCATAATGGCAAAGTGCATCTAGGACAGTGTTACACTCCTAACACAACATTGGCTCTTTGCAAACATCTGCAGAGACGGCATGTCATGTTCCAAAAGTGTGAATTCAAAGGTTTTTAAACAAAATCATATTTTACTTCACTGACAGTTCAACTGTCAGACAGAAAACCTTCATTTAAATTGTTCATTCTGGCGTCTATCAACTAAGCACATCATTTTTATCTACTTACAGCTAGTTATATCCTTAATTTTGCATTAATCCTCATTGATCCAGTGCTTTCAGTTTACTGTTTACTCCTGTTTAAATGTAACTATCTCAGTCTTTCTCTTTGCTTGCTGAACCATTTTCATGAACATTAAATGGCAGTGTTTCTTAGAAATGAACTAAAGCTTGGTGTCTCAGACACAAATAGAAACACAAATCACTTTTATTGTATCTCCAGTTACACATTACCAAGCCTTAAATATTCATTCATCAGACCCCAAAGCTTTGCCAAGTTTGTGGACACTGTGCTAAATATGTTATCAGCTACATGTCCACCTCCTCCTACCTGTGCGCTGCTGGATTTTTATTTTTCTGTTTACATCGCTTTTCATTCCGGAGATCTCTCCTCCACTGCTTTTTAGCATTCAGGAATCACTGGAAGCTGCATTAAAGCTGATTAGTGTAGCAAGATCTTCCACCTGTCCCAGAGGCTAAATCAGCAAGTTCATCCGCAGCATCCTCTCTGCACTGCTACCCCCCCCTCACCTGCACCACAGATACCATTTCGTCTTATGTCACTGTTCAGTTCTTTTGCTCCATTTAGAAGAAAACACTCCAAAAGATATGGCCCTACAAGCAAAGCCAACCTCCTGCATACTGAACATTTTACCACCACACCTCCTAAAGAGTTGCAGGGGGGGCTATGCCAGCACAATCGGGCCAATAATTAATAGTCGTCTTGGCTCAATGTCCTTTGTGCCTTTAAACATGGTGCTTTGCAGAATTTGCTTTAGAAACCTTGATCCACTTGCCTAATCTAACTTCAGGCCCATTCCCAAGTTGTCATTTATACTCTGCCAGTGCTCCTGATTTGAACCTTGACCCCTTAACACCCTTCGTTAAAAAAGATCTGTGATTTCGAACTATTGGAGACAACTGGAGATCAGCTCAGCTATCAAGGCTAGTTTAGAGGGTCACGATGAAACAGCGCAGGCCGTGTGGCGTGTGAAGGTGGAGAGGACCCAAAAGCAGGACGCACGAGAAGGAGGTAAAAACTGAACCAGCTGAGCCTTTATTATGGCAGCTGAACATAGAGCAAAACACTAAGGCAACCAAAACAAAGGAAACCTAAACTGGAAAACGACTAACGCAGGCCTGACGATCCGGGTAGCACGGGAAACTCAGCCACAAGACAACAAGACGGACATCTGAGCAGGGAAAACTCAGACAATAAATACACAGAGGAAACGAGGCGTGAGTGGAAACAGCTGGGGCAACAGGTGAACAGAATATCAGTAACGAGACTCAGAGAGGTGAAGCAAAACACAAGCACAGAGGACAAAGAACTGTCAAAATCAAACAGGAAGTAGCATGGTACAGGCAGACTTGACACAAAGGAGACTGGCACACAGAGGGAATCAAAACAGAATCTAACTACAACACCTAAACCGACACAAGACAGGGAAACAGCGAGTAAAACAAACACCTGATACACAGGAACACGGGGAGACAATTACACAAAGGAGCACAGACACAGGAGCACAACGACCTGGATGATGAGGACACAGAAATCAGAATAACCTCTGACCAACAAAAAAAAAGAAGATCACTAAAAGAACTCAAAGCACAGGGCCACAGGCCCAGGATCATGGTAGCCTTTTAAAGACATCATGATCTGTCATGATGTGTTTAACTTTAACCAGCCTTGACTGCTGTAATGCAGTATGCACTGTGCTCAATGTATAGCCTGTTCCATGTTTGCAGTTGGCCCAGAACGCCCACCTTTTATCTGAAGGCTCTAAATAAGACCCCCTGCTCCAATTTTACTCCCCTCGTTTGATTTTCTGTTTGCTTTAGGTTTGATTTTTTTGTTGTTGTTGTTTTGTTTTTTTTTTACCCTTAAATGGGCAAGCTCCATCACATATTGCAGAGCTCCTCCACTCTTATGTTCTTAGATCTGACCAGATAGGTTCCTAATTTCAGGTTAAAACAATGAGGATCAGGATTTTTCAGTTGCCACCTCTAAGCTTTGGAACAGTCTACTGCTCCTGAAAATCAAACATTTTATCCTAATTACAAAAAAGCAACAAAACACTCATTATTGATAGTGTTTCATATGCAGTAATTCACCTATTTTTCTGTTTTCACTGCTGTTTGTTTGGTCAGCATGTTACAAATATGTTCTATAAATGACCTCCACCTGACTTTAAGGCAAAGATAAAAGACTGCACTGTAGGTCCTTTGACTCTTTGAGCCAGAAAACACTTGAAAATTAAAAGCACACACATGCTCCGGGGACTTCAGGTTTTGTGCCACTAAGCCAGCATGTAGTGTCGGGCTTAACTTCTCCCCGCTCAGGGTAAGCTTGCCTTTGTCCACAGTTTCAACCTGACTGCCAACATAAAGGTCAAACAATTACTGGCCCACCTTTCTGTTTCCCATTGCTCTTTTCAGCTAGCCGTGTGTGTGTGTGTGTGTGTGTGTGTGTGCGTACGTACAGTCTGGCTGAATGTCAGCATGTAGGTCACAGATTGCTGGTATAACAGCATTTTAAAGTGGCTCTTTTTCACTTTGCGCTATATCTCTATGTGTCTCCAACATCTCGGCCGTGTCGCAGCACACTTCACCTTCAGGCCAGTTGTGTGACGTAAAGGGCAGCGTTCATTTTTTTTTGTTAGCATTGTGAGGCTCAGTTTTGGGGAGTGGCGGGGAACACAGAGCAGAGAGGTGGTGGCATTGTAAAACAGCAATAATAGGACTTCAAGATAAAATTCACGTGCATTGTTTAGCTATGAGACAGAGCACTTAAATAATTCTGAGAAAATAAATGCGTGGAAAAATTGCTAAAGTTGCCATATTAGATATTAGCCAATCATGTCGACACACTTGTGTATGCACACAGTAGAGGGTCACAGATATTTTAGCTCAATCAGCCCAGTCAAAGGGTTACTTGAGGTGACACATTTCCAAATGAGTATTTTGGTGCTCGTGACACTGCATTCAGTGCTTGTGCATTAGCCTTGAACCGTGGAACAAAATCTTCAATTGACCAATTTCAGTTCCACCAGCGCCTCCAGCAGTGGCCATTCAGTCAAAGACGACGACAGAGACAACAGCAG
>VUQK01029967.1:27586-49367 GCA_015106715.1 Bujurquina vittata
TTTTATGGTATTTTTTAAAAAATATTTTTTTTTTTTTTTTTTTGCTAGGAACTGTAAACAGAGATGATTGGCACATCATCTCCCCTGCAGACCTTTTGCTATATAACACACCAGCATTCCCATTTAGCGCTTAAGACCATTTGTTTTTCCTACGCATTTGCATTTCTTCATTTTAAGGGATGAAAAGGGAAAGAAGCAGATGTGGGCAATGAGTGAAGGAGCCGATTTGGTATGCAAGTGCAACCACATCACAACAGGGAAAAGCTAAATTGAAATGTCATTTTGCATTCATCACAAAACAGTGGTGCGTGTGTGTTTTTGTGCATGTGTGTGGCGCGCGGGGGGTGGGGGTGTGAGCATGATGGGTGACCGGTTTGTGCGTATGTGTGTTGTGTATGTGTGTGGGTGTGCTTGTAGGGGCAATTCGTGGGCACGCTTCCTGCCGTGCAAATGATTTTTGTCAGCAGAATCGGTGGTTACCTTCCACACCTTGTTTCAGTTTTGGGATTTGAGTCCTGCCTCCCGGTCCTACTCAGACTGCCACACAGCCGTTCCTTGACATTTTATTAGAGGAACTCTTAGGATTTCTTAGATAAGATTTATCCCATATCTTAGCCAGTTGTCTTGGTGGAAAACATCTCATAGTATCATGTCAGCCTAATGGAGTACTCCACACTCACACAGCATGTGGGACAACAATCACGTCTCTGATCTGAGGGGTCGGCCCCTCTAACAGCATGGTGGGGATGCTGTGAGATTAAGGGTGGTTGGAGGCAGAGTCGTCAGGTATCAGGCTCCTCCTGCAGAGCCCGTTTGGGTTTGAGAGACAAACACCCTCTCTCCTTATAAAAGCAGGCTTAAAATTCTCCTTCTAGCTCATAGTTAGAGCTGGATTAGGTGACCCTGAATCCTCTTTAAGCTACGGCAGAGCTGCAGGGAAACTTCCATTAATGTGCTCAGCATTTCTCCTCCACTCCCCTGTTTTCACTCCTGATTCATTTATGTGCCACTGCTGCATATCCTCAGCTATTCTGTGTTTTCCCATAGATTGTATTTCGTCCTTGGTCTTTCTAGGCTCTCATTTTTGTTCTCTCTTCCCTCTCCCGTCACCCCCAGCTGCTTGCAGTTGATGGATTTTTTTTTCCCACAACATTCGCTCTATTTACCTTTCCAATTGTAATAATTTGAAAAGACGTGTTCCTTTTTGATATGTCCTTGTCGCTTATAAGTGTCAGAGGCCTGTGAAGAGTGTGGGCTGCCACATGCTTTCAAGACATAGCAAGTTGCCTCCGGTGTGATCACTGCATGGCTTACCACATGGAAACATAGCCAGTTGTGGTAGAGAAACACACAGTATAGCACTCCGAAGATCTTGAGTTTGCATAGGTAAGATTTGGGTTTTTTTGTCCCTGTGCCACCGGTGTGCAACCAATACAGCACTTCACAGCCAACAGATTTGCCCAGGTCAAATCAGCCACCCACCAAAAAGGCACAAGCTGTTCAGCATTTTGAAGCTATCACTGCTCATCAAGAAAATTCTGCTTTCCTGGCACAAAGCAGTCCCTGGCACAATGTGTCTGCATGAAAACAGGGCCCCAAGGTCTCTCTAAAAACCCCCAACACATCAATAAAGATGTTGAGATATTAAGATCTACCCAAAGATAATCACTATAAAGTTATGCCAGTAGAGACAAGAGGCAGCGTATGAACTGTAAATATTCAATTTGGTAATCTTAATAACTGATAACAAAGTTACAAAAAAAAAAACCATGTAAAACTGTGTGCATATCTACACGTTACGACACTCTCATTTCTATTTCAATATTCTTGGGTCGTGTCCTTTTCATTTCTTCGTCATCGCAAATCAAATCAAATACAGAAGCGGTGCAAACATAAACAGCATCCAGCTATTTTTTGGGTCATAGATGTGATGAGCATCAGTGTGTCACCCTCATCGTGACAGGGAATTCATGAACAACAAGCTGGTCGGGCCTTTAAAAGGAAGTGGTGAAAGAAACACTTTGAAGCCATTGTATTACATACATTGAACATATCTATTGTTCCTTTATAAAGATTTATGTAAAAGACTCCACTGATATCCTTCTTTGTTCCAGCTCACTGTCAAGGGCAAACGGGGAACACATGATAAATATTCATTACTTATATATTTTAGCTCTTTATTTGATCTGAAAGTGTAGTGATGGAGGAGAAGCAATAATCTGCTTTGAAATATATTAACAGTTTTCTGGGTTTTTTTGCTTAAGGAATGAATAACAGAAATTTGACAGTATAATAAAAGTATGTGCACTGCTCAAAAAGAATTAACACTTTAGAACACTTTGATCTGGGGGATCTCCTCCAAGATCGGAATCAGGGTATCACTGAGCTCCTGGACAAGTCTTTGGTGCAACCTGGCAGCATCAGATGAACCCAAACATAATGTCCCGACGTGTTCTATTGGATTCATGTCAGGCTTCATCCTCCAGGAACTGCCTGCATATTCTCACCACAGGAGGCGGGGCATAGTCGTGCACCAAGAGGAGCCTGAGACCCACTGCACCAGCGTGGGGTCTGACAGTGGATCCAAGGATTCCATCCCAAAATCGAATCCCAGTCAGTCAATGTTGTTCCCAAGCCTGTCGAGGTCTGTGCGTTCCTCCATGGATATGCCTCCACAGATCACCACTGACCTACCACCAAATCAGTTGTACTGAACGATGTTATTAGGCATCATGACGTCCTTCATGGCTTCCCCAGACCCTTTCACCTAGCCCCAGACCCTTGAAGGAGCTGGACCACCTCTGTAGGGTCCAGGTTTGGCTTCACGTTGCTGGCAGTGACACTGGCCCTAGCCAAATGCAGAACTAGTGAAAAACCAGTCAGAAAAGATGAGGAGGGAAAAAAAGGTGAGCGGCCTCCACCTGTAAAACCATTTCCGGTTTGGGGGGTTCTCATTGTTGCCCTTCTCGTGCACCTGTCATGAAAACCAAAGCAGCTGAAACTGATTAACGACTCCCTCTGCTACTTAGCCAGATCAATTTCCCCGAGGTTTAATTGATGTTATACTCTGGTAAAAAGTGCTCTTTTATTTATTTATTTTTTTACTGAATAATAAGACAGGAAGCGCATATTTCTATTCAAATCATGTCTTTTTAGTCACATTTTTGTTTAGCATGTAAATGTAATAGTATAAAGAAATAATACCATGACATGAAATTCAGAACTGGCCTCTCATTTCCAAGCAGTTTGTGACGTTGTTTAATGACGTGCCTACAAATTTTAGAGGTTCAAAATGCTGCCGTGTTCTCACTCTAGTCTTGCTTGCTAGATGGTAACCTTTAATGTTCGGAACAACTCTGCAGTGATGAGGAGAAGGAAGAGGGAGAAAACACCAAAACACCGAACCGGAACTTAATTTCCTTTCTTACAGGGCAGCACATCTAGTACATAACATCTGGCGAACAACACTGCATACAAACTCTGCCGGAAGAGTAGAACTCCTGCTCAGCTCTCAGCTTCTCTCATCAGTAACCGCAAGCAACGTGCTTGTTATGTGAACACCAACTGCATTTTAGCAGTTTAGCAAATTAAAGGAGATTCTAACATGTAGCAAATTAGTGAGACGCTGCACAACCGTTCCACCGGAACATGTTTGCCCGAGTTTTTTGGAACTCCGCTGGAGGCACGGAACACCTTATATCAGAACGATGATCCTCATTTAGTGGTCTAGCACTCTAACACACTGTGTCAAAATCTGACGAGTATTTAGCTGGGTTCAGATCTGGTTAGAGTGAATGCTACGGTATTTACCACTCAATGTCCTCGCAGGTCCGATGGATGAGGCTGTTACTGTGTCTTGGAACGGGCCCCTCCCATCACCACAGAAACCGTTCAATGCAGGATGAAGGATCTCACTCACTTTGTTTTGATTTGCAGTGATCATACCCTGTGTAGGGGGGGGGGCAATCATGCCAGCATCCTGCATAACAGAACCGCTCGGTGTCGGGATCAAGGGTTCAGTCTTTTCTTGCATCATTTCTCTGCACACAGTGCAAAAAAAATCCTCCTGTAAGAGTATCCAAATACTTTGGTCCCAGTTTTTCCTCTTCCCAGGGACCTCTGAGAGTTTTTCATTCTAATGAGATCTCAGTTTGGTTAATTACTGTCAGGGAAATGGCACCCCACGGAGTCCAGCTCTCTCTCTCTCTCTCTCTGTTCTTGTTCGCCCAGCAAACTGCAGCTGAACTCAGTGTTCTGAACAAACGATTTAATACAATGTTCATTGTCATGTAACGTGTAGCGCACTCTGTCTGTGCGGGATTGCTCATATGCAGATGACATGCAATGCAGCTAGGAGTCTTTTAGTCATCAAAAGCACTGTCGCTGCACGTGGAACAATAATACACAATGACACATCACGTGTGAAGGAAACAAGATGAAACAAAGCTTTTTACCTCGTCCTTCCTGCCATCCTCCTTGCCCTAGCATCATTTCCCATTTGTCATTTAACATGCATGAGTAGCAAGTAGCAAGCAGCTCGGACACGGGAGAAGAGCTCTACACGCTGGCATTCACAAAGAAGAGAGATCAACAGTGAGGAGGGGAAAGAAGTTCAGTGAATAAATGTAAAAGGGTGTCTGAAGAGTGTCTGTTCTCACCCTTAGAAATGAGAAACTAACTTTGTAATTTGGAAGGGGCTCAGAGCCGAGCTACTTTAGGTGAGGACACCTCCAACCTCAAAACCTGTGCAGAGGTTTGGGCCTGTAACCATTACTTGTTTCTGAATATAGATATGCTGTATGCATTGCAATTTTAGGCTATTGTTGCTGATCAAACAAGCCAACAGAGGACATGAAATTTGATGCTGTCCAGCTGCCTGTAGTTCTGGCTCAGCTGGACGGTTGATGGTTGAAAACTCAGTGGACTGTAGAGCAAATGCCTGCTTGGTAAATGGTCTACAGAACAGCGAGTGTGAAGTGAACAGAGATTAATGACACAGGAAATACAGCATGTGCTGGAAATTAAATCATTATTTCCCCCCAAATTTTCATAAAATCAACTCTTATTTTAAATGGTTTATGAATGGAGATTAGTCTGTTTGAAGGTATTTGAATTTTATGGTCACTATAACATTATCCAAGCCTAACACGTCATCTGTACCATCTGTGCTTTCTGCTCTTTCGCTCAGTGGAGGCTAAACCTCATGTTTCCCAGAGACTGAAATGTTCTCCATGTTCCTGCACTAACCACAGTGTTGTAATGTTCCAGCTTTTTTACATTCACTATAGTAGATCTCGTAACAGGAACACAAATATGAATTTAGCACAAAAAGTAAGGACATTCGTGTTTATTTCTTTGCTGTAACAATGTTTCTCAGCAGGAAATCTTTCCTTGCTGGAAAGCCTGCTTATTTCCCCTTAAATGGTGCCGCGTCTGTAACGGAAACGCATTTGTGTGTTGAGCAGCAGAGCTGAGTCTTCTCTGCCAAACAGCTGAATCTGCTAATCTGTTTTTTTTTTTATTGAGGTCTGAAGAAACAAGACATCAATAATTTAACTGTGTATTCATTTACCAAATAGAAGCCTCGGCAGCATGCGGAAGAACCACTCACAGCCACAACAGAAATTTCTGATAAACCTCGTTGTCATCTAGGTAGGTAGTTTGGTCCCAGGCCGTGGAGATATGGGATTGCATGCTCGCAGAATCCCATCCTCTATCACACTGCCACCACCAAAAGCTCTCAGCCTACCGGTGCAGAATCGGCATTCTCAGTTTGAGCCTACACTGCAGCTGCCAAAGGACATGATCGTAACGTTCCTCCACATGTTCAGGATCCAGTTTTGTCAGACTTCATGTTGGTATCAACCCGCATCCTTATCTCTGCTGCTCGAACCGCAGCTGCATTTTCCTTACAAATGGGGCGCCACTGAAGGGGAAATAAACAGGCTTTCCAACGGTATAAGATTTGTTGCCAAGAAACATCGTTAAAACAAAGACATAATCGACCAAACACATTTCCTTATTTTTTGTGCTAAGTTTGGCTAAATATAGCGGACCAGGAGGCAGTTGTTGAACAGCACGGCGCAGTCGTTCACAGCTGTTGCATTAAACAAAGCGGCACAGTCAGCTGACAAAGCAGAGCAGACAAGCAGAACGCGCTCCTGAGCTGTGCGGCAGGAGAAAATGTATTATTTCACAAGAGGAAATTGTATCTGAATGCTTCCAAGTGAAACTTACAGCTGCGCCTCCGCCTCACTCGGATCTTACACTGAACAGCTGAAGCTCATTGCTTGCGCGACTGTGGCTTGTGAAGATAATCATCCTGTCTTAGACGGATTCAATTTCACGGGAGCTTTGAAACTTTGAGGCATGCAAGCCATTTAGTAGTACAGTCGACGTAGCCTTTTCACTTGAAAAGCGAATACGGAGGTCAGCTTGTAAGAGGTGAATTAACCCTTGAGAACAGGCGTTTAAGAATGGATTTGACTTACATGTACTTGTGTTTAATACGATTTTGTCTGTACTCAGTGTTTGTATATAACAATTTTAATTAAATGGCATATTATTTCTTCTAATACACTGAAGCACGTATAGATGCTGTGCACGCATTAAGTTTTTATTATGTTTTAATCATTTAAATACATTATATAATACATATGCATGAGTAAAGTGGGAATATCCTCATTAGCAGTCAGCAGAAAATGTCAAAACTTTTGTTTGAATGCTTTTAACTCTCGTTTTGGCAGTTATTCCCATATGAAAGAACGCAGCATTAACAGTGGTGCGATGGGGTCACTGGAGGTGTTGTTATGGACGTGTTTGAAATGCTTTGTTAAAGGTTTCACTTGGATTCCCATCAGATGCGATCTTGCTTTCTTTTATTTATTTTTCCATTCTTAGTCTGCTCTTTATTTAATGTACTTGAATGATTTATTATTCATGTGCCCATGAAATGCACACATTTACAGTATGTGCTGCTCAAAACATGACCCGCTCGCAGTTACGGGAACTGAAATTTGAAACTAAAGGTGAACATTGTCACTGGTTTTCTGTGGTTTTTACGTGCCCAGGGTTGGGTAAGACAAAAGCACCAAAGCACACCTGTATTCATATCCGTGCAAAGCAGCCTCTGAAATGTGACGTAAGATCCAGTCCAGCAGAACCCAGAGGACACGTTTTCATGATGCTATGAAGCGAAAGTGTTATTTCTCCCGTCTGAGTCGGGGGCCATTTGCTCCTAATAACTCTCTATCAGGGCTTTTATGTGTTATGTTCTCACAATACCCACATAACTGTGTGAACTGACCTGAGACCGAGGGTTTTTAAGGGATTTTGAGAGGAAATTTGTATTTGAGTTAACCAGTTAATAAAGGCACTGATAGAGTAATTAATATATACATACATTTTGTACAGTTGCCAATTTGGGAACCGCTGCTGTGTTCAGAAAAAACAAATTAAAGACCGAGAAAGCAGCCAGAAAAAACTATAAAAAAGGTCAACAAGACGCAAATCGGGAGGACAAAAGGACGAAACCCGAGAAGAAAAGGGGTAGGACACACACAATTTGTCAGACAGATGGAGAAAGACGAACATTTTCCACTTCAGCGCTTTGAAATTAATAAAAAATAAATAATCTCTTTCTGTTAAACCAACCTTTCAACCAAACAGCGTTCAACCCACATTTTAAAATTATCACTGCTGGGCTGTTGGCATTTTGAGGGAAGGCGAGCAAGTGCATGTCTGTGACCTCTGCATTGGTTTAGTTCCCTCAGTTCCTCTCTACACAAACACCAACAATGGGCCTTAAACCCTGAATCGCTGGGGCACTTAATGGAAATGAGTCATCATTAGTTCCACCTGTGCTTTCCCTGCTGTGACAAGTCTGCAGTCAAAGGGCCTGTGGCATGAACGAGAATAAGACGGGACCTTGTGACATATCACTTAACACCAAAACATGTTTCATGTGTTGTAGATTTAACATCAGCTTCAATCGCTGCACTTACTGCAGACTACCTGCCAGGGTTAAGCAATTATTAAATAATTCATTCGGTTTCATCGGAATTAGTCTTAATTAATTGTGCTCCTAATGTTTTTGTCCTTCAGTAGCTTTGTATTTACCATCACATTGCTATAAAGCGTGGGTAACTCCCTCGGGTACGTAAGGTTTATATAAAGGGCTCAAGATGTCAGTTAAAGAGCCCTCGTGCACTTTACAATTTGGCAGAGGACAGCCCCAAGCCCTCGAGGTCTTTGAGGGAGTGCACTTCAAAGGTCTGTAAGTTTGGATGCTACAGCTGGACACACTCACACAATCGCACAGGGCTGATTCGTACACAAGACAAAGGTAGAAAGAAGTCAAGGTAAAAACAATCAGGGACTCACAGGAGGAAACAAAAGAATGGACAAACTGAGAAGAGAAACCCGAATTACCCAAATAAAACAGGAAGTGAAAACAGGAGAAGTAGCTACTATACCTGAGACTGTAACTCTGACCAAACCAGTAAACCAAACCTCCACAAATGAACCTAAAATTAATGGTTGCTTACAAACAGAGTGTGTTGGACAAAAAATGTGTCCATGTCCAAATTAAATCTGCAGTTCAAAATGAAGATGTTGATTTAAAAAACAAAACTTCACAAAGCGCACAATTAGTGCAAAAGCAAATTTGCACTGATCTGTTGCCTTAAACTAAACCTCTTCAACATAGCTGGCCTGGTTGTTTTCTTTAAAAGCTGCAGTCTGACCACAGAAAGTAACTCAAATATCCGATTCACATCAGTCCACTGTGACAGATTCAGCCTGAGGGCCCTGACTTTCAGTATTCCCGGGAGAATTCACTGCATCGCACAACAACGTGACCCCGAGTTCAAACTTCCCTATAGAGAATAAAAAAAAGATCCTTCTGGAACCAATTGGCTTAACAGGAAGACGGGATTACATTTGCTGAACCAGTGAAACACCTACAAGAAGCGTCTTGCATACATGGAGCACGGCTAATGATTCATAAGCTCCCAATAGACTGCTTTTCACAACACAAAACCACCTTTTGCTGTCAGTGATCTGTCACTGGTAGCATGCTATGAGCACTACAGTAGCACAGCATGACGTCCATGCACACACATACTTTACACCAAATCTGTTTTTGTTAGTTCTTTTCATTCAGATTTAGGTCAGAGGCTTAAATGGGTATCATTTAAACCAATTAAATACTTATGGATAAAAGGAAAAAACATAAATGCACAGGGATAAAAAACATCACCGTGAATTTTTGTCTCACCCAAGAGAGTAAATATATTTAAGGTAGGTCCAGAAAATTTTGGTTTGACCAAAACCACTAAAATTACACAATGTACAAAAAATCCAATATCATTAATGTGTAACATGGAAATATGGAAATTGTGAGATGCTTTTCAAATAAGGGATGAATAAGATCTATTTTAATCCTCAGTGAGAGAAACACACATACGTGGCTTTTCTTTGACCACGAACGGTTCAGAGAGTCTCGCCATGCGTAACATCATATAAACAAATGAATACTAGCAGCTGACCTCACTACAAAACTGAGTCAATGACTTGCACACTCAGGTGTTACTCATGTGTCTGCAGCCCGATTTGAAGAGGCACAAAAACATGTCAGTGTTGACTCTTACCTGACTCAATTATCATGCCCAGGCAGGAAATCACCACCAAGTATAATGAATGCAAGAGCCAAACTGTTAATTTCCCACAGCGCACACTGCAGTGTGCCGACACAGACACATACATGTATAACGTTATATTGTAACGATGTTTATGAGCAGCTCCCAGCTCACGTTACGAGCATGAACATACCTACTGCACCACAGGGGGGGAAAAAACAACTCTTGCAACCAAAGTTTCCTTGTTTACAAACAAAAGAAATGAAATACTGCAAATGTAACTAAAGGGAACTTTTCTGGTATCACAGAAGCAGGAAAAAAACTTTGAAATATTGCACCATAACCTACAAAATGTGAGACTTTCAAATGAAAGGCTTTTGAACGGTTATTGCCGACAACTCGGCACACTAAGAAGGGTCGTGAAATACTTGGCAAGTTTTAATTTGTGCTTTCTCACTGCTGAGTGGCAGTGGTGGTAAGGGTAATGAAGACGGTGTTGGTTTGGAGACGCTCATCCAGATGTTTGACATCTCCAAACATCTGGATGCCTCATTTATGGATTTGCCTAATTGGCACTGAAAAACTGCATTAAGTATTTCATCTGCAAAAAGGGAAATAGTGAACAGATCTTTATATTTAAAATATTACTTTCTCACTCTACATGAACTTCAATTCGATGACGATAGCACACACATACAGTACTGTGCAAAAGTCTCGAGCTACCCGTCATGTCTTTATATAAAGCCTGGAGACATGAGAAATAAATGCGCCCAACGCTTTCAGCTGCAAAAACACTGAAAAAAGCTCTTGCAATTGCACAGCACTGAGGCTGGATCCTGCTTTGGCATTGGTGACAGCGGGAATTGCTGAGAGGAGCGTAGGTTACAGACCTGAATAATGCAACGCAGTATCGGAACTGCTACTACACAGCGGAACGTCCTGCACAGGAAGGAGACAGCGGGATCGAAGATGACGTCACCTGCAATCGAAATGAATGAAAACACAAAGAGCAGAACCCAAAAATACAGAAACATGGATACAGTCGCATAAATGAGTCTGCAAGGGAGAGTGACAGGTGAGCATTTTATATGACTTTCTAATAGTGTTCATCTGCTGTGTTTTTGGTCCACTTTTGGTCCAACTGCTTTTACTGGTCTCACCTGGGTCAATGGTTTGCACACCTGCACTGAATACTAAAAATCTTCCCCGATGCATCCATCCAGTCTTCACTGGTTCTGCTACTTAATCGGTTTTATTGTTCAGGCTGTCTGGCGTTTACTAGCTAAATTCTCCTTAAGATTTCAGTCATGTTTGTTTCCCTTTAGATTCACTCTCTGTTTCAAACCTTCCTCCTTGAGCCACTAGCAGCATTTTTTTTTTTCCAGTTTTCCTCTGTCTGGAATACCCTGCCTGTCCACAGCCCCCTCTTGGCCCCCTCCATCAAGTTCAGAGTAGTAACCTTAACCTATTCCTGAATATCATACTATTTAAGCGACTTTTCCAAATCTGGGATAAATAAAATATATCTTATCTAATGTTCTTGTCAAGGTCCCTGTAAACTTGTTTCATCATTCAAAATGGGGCACCAGTATATGCATCAATTAGCATCTTATTCTCTGCCTTCTCTGTCCACACACTCAAGACCATAAATGTTGCAATATTCACATATCACAGAAAAGATCACATATCACAGATCCAAACTAAACTGCAGAATCCATTGTGAGAGATTACTTAAAGGACAAGTTTAGGAAACTGGAAAGTAGCCAAGGAACAACTAAGGACTCAGATGGAGCTGCACTGACTGAATCAGACATGCAAAGCAGAGATGAGCAGGAGCCTGTAAACTGAAGCCAGCAGTAGTCTGAATGCACCTGACGCTTGGCTGACTGCATCGGTTGGAGAGCTGAACGTTAAAGGGCTGAGCGAAGAGCATGTGACTACTCACCTGTAACTGTAACCGCGGGGTTTTTTTTGCCTACCACAGGGAAATTGAACCTTTTCTTTTGTGGATGTCCTAACATCCAATTAACAAGCCACTGATGCATACCTGTCCAAGCACTCCCAAACTGCACCAGGTCTACAATGAGCTGTTTTTTTTGTTTTCTTTAAACAAGCATTTGCTTATTATCTTAGAGCTGAGGTTAAACTGGAACCTGCACACAAATATTCTTTAGTTATACACGTTTTATGACTAATTTTACATGACGCTTCTGTTTCTCAAATCTCAGGAGCCACATTGTCTCTCTTCATTTAATTACCAGACTTGATTTAACACTAGCATTTACAAGCCGTGCATCCTGCAGAGTTAATTTCCCCTCAGAACCATTACAGTGCCAACTGTGAAAAACTCTTTTTTGTTGTTGTTGTTTTTTTGATCAACACTTTTCAGCAGTGCCAGTAACATTAATCATCTCCTATCAAAACTACAAAGTGCATTTCTTATGCTGCTTTTTTGCCTTTCAAGACAACTTTTAAAGTTATAAAAAGAGAGGTTATTAATACTTGTAAAACAAGAACTTCAAACATGTGTTAATAGGTATATTTGGACTAAAGGTACAGTGATTAGAAGTTCTGACATGCTACACTGCAGAACGTGCTCATTTGGGTAAATGGAAAATTTGAAAATTATGGTCATCAAAACGAGTCCAACATAATTTCATTTCTGGAAGAGGAGACTGCATCTATGATTCAGTGTCTGGGACATGCAGGTGTGAAGTCTGCAGCATGGCTATGAGAGCGGTATGTCTGCAGTACACCAGCAACACCAGAACCTAACGGGCGATGTTGTGGTGGTGCACGGTGCAGAGAGTAGCTTAGTGTCCACAGTATGTTCATACGGTGCTTCCCTCAGTGTCCTCATGCTCTATTTGTTACTTTGATTTGAATTGAAAAGACCCTTAATCAGGGTCTGTCCAGCATGTTATACATGAATTAGGTAGTGGAAATGATAGTGGTATTTATCTACAGTGCTGTGCAAAAGTCTTGAGCCCCTCCTTTCTTTATATTTTGCTTCCAAGGATTCAGGCTTTCTTGTCATTATTTTAAAAAAAGTGGTCTTAAGTGGGTTTGTCAATCATTTTCACCTGATATTTTCAGATTTGTTTGTTTTTGCTAAGCAACCTAACCCTACCCTATGAATCATTAAACATAAAAAAATAAACAACAATAAGGGATGAAGAAGCAAAGAACCTATTTTAACTTGTATCTTTATCTTACTAGTTACCTATTAGTCATGCCTACAGTACTGCATACTATGTATGTACTGTATGTACTGTATGTATAACAGTGTCAAATACTTTGATACAGACTGGAACACCTTTACAGCCCCATGATGGATTATGCTGAGATATTATATAGATATTGATTTTGGTCACAGGATAAATCTTTATGACTACTTTGATCTACAAACCGTTAATGTAACAACACCAGCTGCAAATGTGTCACTTATCTCGTGAAGTATCTCAATATCTAAGATACAAATGGGCTCAAAGGATTGAAGATATTATAATACTCAGATGATGGTAATGGTGGCATTTCACTGACTTTTCCTACAGCACCATCACGAGGAGCAGATTTGTAATTTTGACTGAAATATCTCATTAATTAAATGTCTAATGCTGTGGATTTTGATGTTCAGGTTCCACTGCGTTTCCCCACTCGGTGCTTGAGGGTATGCTTCACTCCTGCGGTTTGCTTCGAAATCCACGCATCACTCATCAAAGGGTGAATGTGAGCGGTGTCAAGGTTGAAGCCGTGTGGGTTAAAACAGTGCTGTCACCCAGTTAATGTAGCCAGAGCAAACTGCAGCTTTCTCCCTCATAGTGGTGCAGCGTGCACAGTGCACACTGTACTAAATGCATTAAGTGTGTGCAAAAAAAAAAAATAATGTGAAACCGTAAGAACACATTTCCTTCACTGTGTGCTACTTACATTTCTTGCTATCTTTGTGAGGATTGTTATCCATCCTGTGTGAAGAAGCACAAGACCAATACAATGCAATGCAAAACCCACTGAGTAACACTTTTCTGTTGTTAAAGTCAACTTTCCTTTCAGATGTGATCTGACGGGTTTGATATATCCTTCCTGACAGAATGGGAGTGCCTCCACAGAAACAGGCGTGTTGAAGCTGTTGCACATCAAAAACACCGAAGCCCTTCCAAAATTGTCTCCATCACTCTCAGTTCAGTCTTCACACCAACAGATGAGCTTCTTGCTTTGTTCAAACATTACGACAAATGCACTCAGGTAAATGTCAGCGTTTGCTTTCCGGCATTGTCGTGTTTGCTGTTACTTTGAAAAGCATAAAGACGTGCATAAATGACAATAATACTGAAGCAAATCCATTGCCGCTGTTAAAGTTTAGAACTTCAGAGCACGGCTATGATTGGAGCTCAAGATCAGTTCCTTCACCAGCCTTAATGAAGCTTTTATTTCACTGCAATGTGGATTTCAAAAAGCAGAAGGGAGAGAATTCATAACTATGACTATTCTTTAATTAGTTGTAAATAAAGTAGATAAATTAATTTTAATGACATGTGGACACAAGCGGAAATATGCTAGACAGAAAATAGGGCCTGCTGATTAATGATTGATGCTGATTGTTCCGTGCCACAGCTGGAATGGACCGACTTCCATAGCTGATACGTTTTGATCAGAATATGGAAGTCCTGGTTTAAATTAGTGACCTTAATGAGCTCACGGTGTAATAGAATACATACACGCCTGCAATCAAAGATAGTTTCACTAGGTGAGATTTTTCACTTTTGCTGATCTATAAAAACAGTTGCAGTTTGACGTCACAGTTACATGTCTCAGTGTTTCATTTGAGTGGTTTGAGTGGAGATAATACTAGGAGTGTAATGCTACATATGTAAATGTTTATATACAGTTGTACTGCAAAAAATATCAGGAAATAATACCAACTTAGCTCCCATTTTCTTTAATGACAGCATACACTGAAGCCAATCTGTGCAAAATGTGATTTTATCCCAGCATGACCTGATAATGTTTCCTAAAGCTTATTTTGTCCAGCATTTTGAGCTGTCAGTACAGGACATGGTTTCCTAAGAAATCTAAGGCTGAAAAACATGTTAAGGTTGTGTTAAAATTCTAACCAGTCACATCAATTTGATACCCACTCCATGTGTCACAATCTAAAGCGGAAATTGTTTAAGAATAATATCCATCCATCCATTTTCATGTTTATCCAGTTCAGGGTCATGTAGGGTGCTGGAGCCTATCCCAGCAGCCACAGGGATAAAGGCGGGAAACACCCTGAACAGGTCATCACACACGACGCAGAGTAACAGAAACACGCATTGGTACTAAGGGATGCAGTTCAAGGGAACCTGGTCTTTTGTGCACAGTAGGTAACATAGTCAAAGCCAGAAATGTGTCTAAATTTGACTGCTGAGTACAGATTCTTAAGATTGTGCTCATCATAAGACATTCAGAATGATGCAGACGGCTTATAGCTCAGTTCTAGGATGTCTCTGCACAGGTAGCTGGAGCAGCAGCTAGAACCCAACAAAGAGCAGAGCATGCATTGAAATTTTTCATAAATTCAGTCATATCAATATTTTTTGAGATGGTGGTGAGTAGACAAAGTAAAAATCCAAGATTATGTTATCTTTAAATTACAGTGGCCCCATAAACGACCCGAGTAACTTTTGTGAAAATGTTAAGAGAGAATGATGAGCCTAATTCTTTAAGGATTTATGTTTCTATGTCAAACGTAACCTGGGCGGTGCCTGTAAAAATCAGTGGTAATTTAATGTCAGTGACACAGTGGGATATAAATTTACACTTTAATTGCAGCTGTGGATAACCAGCACTGAGATGAGACCAGGGCATGAGGTTAGTGTGTGCATTCATATCCAGTCAGCCTCTCTCACACACTTTAAAATTTCACTGTAATTATCATGTTTCTAACACCTTCTCTGCATAATGCTTCCTCCTCTGGACTGACGTGAATTAATTACTGATCCAACAAACTAAAAACGTCTCCATGAACCTCCTGAGATATCCTTGAAGAACCACACCCGGCAGCTTCATCAGCCGGGGTTTGCTATGACCTGAAGGGAAACCACATCACATTGCAGAGCGCAGGCACACACAGACTGTGATGACAGCATGATACGAGTGCAGCTGAAACACAGCTCTTCAGCAGAGACCGGCAAGCGTGCACGCTATTACAGAAGCGCTGAGATGGGGTAAAGACTCTTTCTGGCACGAGAACCTGGAGATCTTTTGTAGATCACATTCTTTCTACATCTACTTTCCATGTGTCCCTCTTTTGAAATCCTCTCTGCATGCAGGACAATTACCATAAAATAACAGATAAGTTACGCTACTTTAAGAAAGATATGGGAAAATGTGCCTATTTTCTACTGCTATCAAAACTAAGTTCATTTCATGTTGCTTTACTGAAAAGACCCCAGAGGGCCACTTGTTGGAGCTCAAGGCTGGGCATTTCCCATAAAGCGACCCAGTAACAGTTTATTATTTTTGAATATGTTCTTCAGTTAATTAACCTAAACCAGTCTCAATATATAGACTATCCTGACATTTTGTTTTTAGCATAGTTGGTAATACTAGAAAATTACTACAGTAAGTGTCATGAAAGAAGAATGAATGTTAAATTATCACTTTAAAAAGTCTGAACATTAGGATCATAACTGTTACTTATCTAGTTAATTTATTCATTATTGACAACATATCAGAAATTATGAAATGTATCCGTGCTGCCCGGGTGCCATGGGGGTTAGCACTGTTGCCTCACAGCTACTGTAGAAGGTCCTGGGTTCGAATCCACCTTGGCCCGGCTCTTTATGTTTGGAGTTTGCATGTTCTCCCCGTGTCTGCGTGGGTTTTCTCCGGGTACTCCGGTTTCCTCCCACACTCCAAAGACATGCAGTTAGTGGGGTTAGGGGTTTCTAAATTGCCCATATATGAATGGTTGTCTGTCTCTCTGTGTTAGCCCTGCGACAGGCTGCTGACCTGTCCAGGTGTACCCTGCCTCTCGCCCTGTGACAGCTGGGATAGGCTCCAGCCTAAAACTTAACAGTCTTGGTTTTCTTGCCCTACTTTCCATTTTTTCTTGCTATGGTCTGTCTGAAAACTTGTGCACATATATACCGGCAGCTGACTGAAGATCTCTTGAAAAAACCGCACTGTTGAGTGATACCTCAGTGTGTTCGGTACAGAGATGATAAAGCACAGCTTTTTTTTGCTGTACATGGGAGAAAACAGAAGAGAAGCAAAACAATGTGCAGATGGTATTTGTCAGTTTATTTACATCATCTCTGCTGGCTTTCAGTATCGAAACAGAACAGTGTTGGTTTTAGCTTGACCACCATGCATTTTGGAGTCCGTCCAGTGGCTTTGAAATGGGTTTTATGCACACGCAGGTCAGAGAATTTGTCACAAATCGTAGAACCATGTAATCCTTCCACAGAATTTTCTTAGCAAACCGGAGCTGAAAGCCAGAACTGAAACACTCTCATCAGGTACTTAGCTGCAAAGAGGGTGCGCTTGTTTATGCAGTGGAGCGAGTTCACGTGGATGTGTTTGACATTGGTAAAGTTTATAGTCCCCAGCCGCAGTGCAATCAAGTGACAGAATCAGTCTCAATAATTTATGAGGTCAAATTTAAAGCACATGATTGTGTTTCACTTCTGCTCAATCATGTGAAAGGAAAAGTGATAAAATAAGTTGAACGACTACTTAGCGAAGTTACCGTACCTACCGAGGCACTACAGTGGGAACAAAATGGGAATTTAAATGTTATGAATGATAATCTTTTGGCAATATGTAGCAGCATTAGTGCATCAATGATGTAATGGCTCCTCCAGCTAACAATCCACATGTGTGATGTACAGAAGGAAAACTGTACGTTTTGTTGGCTGCATTGTACAAACTAATGAGAATTAAAGCCACTGAGAAGTCAAGCAGGCTCACAAACAGTATATTTAATTAATCTCATTTTAGTACAGATCTGACCTGTGCACTGTGGAGAAGTGATTCTTATGAAAATGGACAAAACACCATAAAGAACCAATATGACCTTGACCACAATTTAAGACCCAAGGGGAAGTTAAGGAGATTTTTATAGCAAAATGACTAAGTATTGATTCAGGGTCACTTTATCTATAAGCCTTATCAAGAAGGAAGGTTTCAACCCTATAAAGTAGACAGGGTGACTACCTTCACAATCCACACTGAGTGGGTCCCCAGGAGAAGAGTCTGATAGATGAAGGAGAAGCCTATAGCAATGTAACCAGAAGTAAATGCCTCCCCATTTAACTTTTGGAAACTGTAGGAACCAAGAGTCAGCTGGCACTGCAAGAACTCAAAGTTCTCTATTGGGATGATATGATACTATGAAGTCTGTCCAGTCACGGTTACGACTCTCATCACAATGTTTTAGATCAGCTGAAAGCTCATTTGAGGGAGCTTTTAGGACAGCCTGATACTGGGAAATTACAATAGTTGAGTCTAGAAGTAAAAAATGTATCAACTTGTTTGTTTTTTGGCTACACTCTGAGGGAGGATGTTCCTAATTTTGGCAATAGTGTACAGGTGAAAAAAGGCATCCCATAGTTGTTGTTTTTTTAAATGTCAGAATAAAAGGATATATCCTGATCAAAAATGTCTTCAGAGTTCCTCAAAGAACAACTGGAGACTATGGGATTCCCACCTTGTTAGACACTCACACTTTTCAAGGGTTAAATACAATAACTTTAGCTTTGTCTAACATTCATTTATTTGCTCTGAAAGCAAAGTCCTTTTGGAATACTCTGGTAGAATGAGGTTTGTAAGACATGAGAAAAAGGAATTTTAAATTCAATTCTGGATCAAAGATGAGGGGGAGAAATATATTGTTTCAGGTCAAACAGGGCTCCATGGCTTCAGGACAGGCCTTTATTTTAACCAATTCATTTATGCCACATGGTCTGAAAGATGAATAGAACTGAGTCTGGAAATATTACTTTTTATGATCTCTGACTAGCATAACCAAGTGGTTACTTACTTTATTTACATTTATCTTTGGATCCTTTGTGATCACCCGAGTATCTGACTTTGGGGCTGTGGAGCGGCCCCAAATGTGAATGACCTATTAATATACTGCGGGCTCTTTTTCGGACCAAGTTTGGTCCTTTAATGAACCAGTAATGAATGTCACCATGTGGCACTGTATTGCTACTTTTAGGCAGATTGCTACTTTAGAACTCTATGCTGCAGCTTGTCTTTAAAAACAAAACATGAAGATGATTGAAGCCTTTCTAGGCGCCACTTAAAGTAAAGAGTTCATGCAAGAAACAAAAAAAAGAAAATTGAAAATGTCTCTTTTTTTGTATGAATTGCTCTTTTTGACTGGCAGCTCAATATGGAAGCCAGTTTTCTATAAAAGTGTCAAAGTGACATTTTTATTGTATCGTTAATGTGTTCCTTTAGCGTAAAACCGTGAATAAATAAAAAGGAAGCTTCAGACATGTCGTCATCCTGCACTCAGCTCATTTCACCTGGGACGCTGTTTGTCTCAACCACAGTTGTGTCTGAGCACACACTCTCCACCCCACCCCCCCCGTTTGTGCGCGCGTTTGCGAGAAAGAGACTACATAAGTAGATGAATAATTTATTACCCCTTCCAGTAAGATTTGTCTGTCATTATTTTCTCTGTGTAACAGAATCTTGAACCTATGATAGAAAAGCGAGACAGAAGGCATGATGAGCACTGACCAATTTTTCTCTGCTTTATCTACTTCCTCCTTTCTTAAGGTGCATCTAATGCTATCTGAATAACCCCCAAAGTTCAACATATTAGTTTAAAGCAATAAATCAACTTAAATTCATTGTTTTCTTGAAAAAAAAAAATCCAAGTTTTAGTCTGCTCTTTGGGGATGCCATATTGTGTCTTAATTAGCCCACATTTGGAGACTTAATTATTCCATTTGTTAGTCTTTTCAGAGCATTTACACATTGTTTGTGAAGAATTTAAATACTTTGCGATATTTATTGATATTATATTCATGATACAGTATAAATGATCACATTAAAATTCAGTCTTTATTGAAATGTTAAAAACGAGCATTTAGAGAGCTTTAATTCTCCTTTGGGAATGCAGCCACTGTACTGTGTGTGAGTCTGTTCAGGCTGTGCAACGCCGTGGGAGAGTTGCACAGGATCTATAAATTATTCAGGTAGGACAACAGTGACAAAGAAATCAGATTTCCTGGAACATAAGACATAAGCCAGGAGACCATGTTTTGGACCAAAATCTAGGTGCCTCACCTTGAGTCCAACTTATTATTTATACACTCTCCACTGATGGTCTCAGCTGGCTCTCAGTTGACGGCAGTGCTGCTGTTTTTGTGGTTGCTCCACACAGACTGTGTTTCTTTTTTCTTTCTTTTTTTTTGTTTTTGTCAAGCCAGAAGTGACCATATTTGAAAAAGAAGGAACAGTCTTCTTTTGATGCTAGCAAGGTGCATCCATAGACCGCATGGTGCATCACATATCTCCCAATTAGCTTAGACTTCTTGGATAGCTTTGCATAAGCCTTAACACAGTTAAAATGGGTGAGTTTGCACCAATTTTGTAACAATAATCTTATTGGTATCAGCTAGAACAAAACAATGTTCAGTGTTACAGGCTGTAAAGATGCTGTAAAGTTTTGAATTTCTTGTCCCAGCAACAGACTGGGGGCCTGTCCGGGGTGTAACTGCTTATGTGCAACACAAAACACACAAAAAAATAAATGTGTTCTAGAGATTTTGAACTGTTATTTCCAATTCAATGCTGCAAGACTTTCTTAGTGCTCTCAGTTTCTTCTAACATGATCCAGGATATGTGAAAATTCCTGCTTGACCAAAGGGAAAAAAAAAACTTGCTCAATTTAATATATAACATTATTAAAAGTTTACGCTTCAGCTTTAAGGCACATATAGTGAAGATGCACTGCTCAGAGCTGCTGTTTTGACTTAATGAGGATGTGTGTGGTGGGGAGCGCCATGCAAGGCAGGATTATCAACCTGGCAAAGTTGGCAGTATGCCCAGGGCCTCGGGACTCCAGGGGCCACAAAAGCCGCAGGCTCACTGTTTGAAAATTTGTTTGATATGTATGCTCCACTAAAGCACAGGCTCAACTGTGATGATAAGAGCCTCAAGGTAGAACCTGCTGTACGCTCCTCTGCTTGACTAATATGTCAAAAGCTGTAGTTTTAAAACATTTAGTTATTTTAGTGATATTAATAGGCTATGGATTTCAAATCTGGGTTTGGGGGAATATTTAAACACTGCGGACCATTATCCTCCTGAGATATTTGTGATTAGATGAACCTGATGTGTATATAAAGTAAGCTTCCTTTTCTAATCAGGAAATTGCATTTAGTTACATGGTTGTTACTTCTGAAAAAAATGTCCTCAGATGGGGACAGTGGATTTAGTTTACAGCATAACACAACAAAGTTAACATGGCTCAACAAAGTATGAAACACTATTGAGCCGAATAATGTATAAGGTGCAGCAAAGCCAAAGTGTAATGTCCCCATATGTGGACACAGGGTCTTACTGTAGGAGGTTAAACACCAAGGAACATCCATCCATCCATCCATCCATCTTCTTCCGCTTATCCGGGGCTGGGCACAGACGCAGCCGCCTAAGCTGAGGTGGCCTCCCTCTCTCCTGCCACCTCCCCTAGCTCATCCGGGGGAACAACAAGTCCTTCCCAGACCAGCTAAGAGATGTAATCTCTCCAGCATGTCCTCGGTCTCCCTGCGGGTAATCCCAGAACACCTTGCTGAAGAGGCATCCAGGAGACTCCCTAGTCAGTTGTCCGAACCACCTCAACTAGCTCCTTAAGATGTGGAGGAGTAGCGGCTGTCCACTGAGCCCCTCTTGAATGACTGTACCTCACTCGATCTCTAAGGAGGGTGGCCACCCTTTGGAGAACGCTCATTTCCACTGGAAACATGTTGCATGTAAAATTGTAGATGTTAAGATTAGGAAACTTGCAGGATGCTGAGTCAGGAAGGTTCAGTCTCAAAAAACAAAAATATTTAATGTGAGGTCAAACTATTTTTTTTGGGGGGGGGGGGGGCCTCTTTTTTTAAAAACTTTTTTAAAAAACGTGTTTTTTCCCC
>VUQK01029967.1:51753-64708 GCA_015106715.1 Bujurquina vittata
TTTTTTGGGCAGGAAAAAGTTTTTTGTGTTATAAGGAAAGCAGCAGTAAAAAAAAAAAAAAAATCCCTTTTAAGAGGAAGAAACCTCGAGCAGAAACAGGCTAAATGAGGGAGAGCCATTTACTGCAATCGCTTTGGAGGGGGGAGAAACATTGTAACAAATACTCTGCAGATTGCTGCGGCCAGTAACTGCTCATCAGGAATAAGCAGCACTGGAGAGGACGAAGACGAAGACACAAAGTTAAAGGCATGAAACAGTAATAATAACTCCCCCTGTAGACTGAGCCTATAGCAGCATAACTACAGGGTGGTTCAGGGTAACTGGATCCAGCCCTAACTAGACTTTATGTCAGGTAAATCCTTAAGCTTTGCTGCTCTTCAAGAAGACACTTCTGAACACCAACACTTTCTGGTGGCTCTGAGCGAACAGAAGGTTTTGGATTTCATGGGGAAGTCTACTTGGTTTCACAAAATTTCTTTGGCCCAGCAGGAAGGCTTAAATGGTGCATGCAGGAACATCTGACCTCGTCCACATCTGGCCTTTTTAATGCAATATGCCGACTTGGTGTCTCGTTGCTTTGCTCTCTGCACACAATTTAAATGTAACTGTAACTTCTTCAGAAACGTGACCTTTCCAGTTTTGGTCCCCCTTAATGGCTGCTACTGTAGTTCAATCTAAATATTAAGATTTTTTACATTCACCAGCGAGAATACAGAGTAACTGAATCTATTTTATTGCTGTATTTTGAGTGGTGCTTTCATCTGTGGAAACTTTAAATCCTTCCATCTCAAAGCTTAAAATATGCATCACGAGATTTGCACCTTCACCTCAAACTCTTTCCTGTGCAATTTGCTCCCAAGGCTCTGATTGCTTATTTGTTATTATGCACACCAAACTATGCTGTTAATTTGAAAGTGCAATGGTAATTTTGTTGTGTTGTCTTGCACAGCTGCTGTTGAGACCCTGAAATTCTCCACAGCTACACGTTCCACACGGAGGCAGGAAGCAATGAAAAGCTGCTGCAATTCTGTCCATCCTAAAGAAGCAACAGCACAACACAAAGTCTAATGTTTGTGTGAAAGAGCCAAGCATAAAATTCACCGTGATTTTCCATGTGAATAGTAAGCAGGGTGTTTGAGAAGGTGGAATATTTATTTCCTTAAGAGAAAATACTTTGTGAGTAGACAGAATCTTGATCCAGCTGGCATCAAAGGTTATGCATTAACTTCAAGAGGATCCGAATAGATGCTGTTAGCCAGCTGGGAGTCACCAAAGACCAAAGAAGACTGAGGCGGTCCTATAAATTGCATTTTTTCAAAAGCTACTATACATTGACATTTATCAACAATGATATTTCAGTTTGAGTTCTCTGAATACATTAAATAAAATTCAGCTTCAGCATCAGCTAAAGCATCAATGTGATTTGACTATAATTTCTTTCATATTCAAATTCCAAACATTAGCGACTTGAACGTTAGACTTGCTAATTGTACCATGAAGCAACTAATCAGAAAACTGTATTAAAAGAAAAAGCTTGGATTAACTTGGCTTTGCAAAAATTCCTGCTTAAGGGAAAAAAAAAAATCCTTTTGCAATAATATTAACTGAAATGTAATATTAGACAAAATTTCACTCAGCAGCCACCCGGTGCCGTCTCCTGAGTCACATATAAACACCAGAGAGGAGTTCATTAGAAAAGAAACTCAGTAAGTAAGCAATTATTTATATAGTATTTACAGGAACAAAAGTCTTAAAGTGTTTTAAATAAAAAAACAAGATGCAACAATTAAAATAGTAAAAATGCATAAAACAAAATAAATGCAAGCATGCACAGGTGGATCTTACTGTAACCTCAAAAGCACAGTCTCCTTTCGACCTGGACCGAGGTACCACCAAGTATTAATCAGCTGACCTCAGAGACCTACAAGTCATGAATGGATGCAGAAATTCCCAAATCCAGGGGGGGGCATCTAACCACGAAGCGCTCTGAAAGTGGGCAGACTCTGAAAGTGAACCCTCAAATACAAAGCTTCGAGGACAGAATTGGTGCACCCTGCCTCTCGCTCTGTGACAGCTGGCATTTAGTTTTGAGGTTGCTGCTTGCTGATGAATTTAAAAATATAAATATACAGATCAGCGCTAAATATTCAACATTTAATGTTGATCTAGGAATACGCTTACAGATTAGCCAAAATGTACAGGAAGGTTGAGTAGGTCTAGACGAAATGGCCAAAAACATGCAATTTTTCTTTTTCATACTAATTTTTGATTTCATAATAAAGTTTTAAACAGAATCAGGTTGATGCTGTAAATATTTGGACACTGAACCATTGTGTAATATTTTCTCCGCAAACCACAGCAGTGGATTCGAGGTGTGACTGAAGTGCAGACGTTCACCTTTAGTTCAAAGGCTTTAACAAAAGTAGTGTTTGGAAATGAAAGACATTTTTATAAATGGTTTTCTATTCCAAAACTTGGATAAAAATGCTTTGCAGTCAAAAGAAATATCCCCTTTTTTTTTTGGGGTTGCTTCTGCTTGGCCTTCCTATTCTTGAGTGTAACCAGCGGTTTACACCTCGCCGTAAACCCTCTGCGTTTCCATTCATGAAGGCGTCTCTTGATTGTAGACTGTGACAATGACATGCCCAGTGTACCTCCTCTTGAGTGTTCTTGACTTGGCTAGATGAAGCAGTTTTGCCTAACTGGAGTGGATGATTGCGCCTCGGTCGTCTTCTCTGGCCTTTCAGACCTTTAAGTGTTGCTGGCCTTCTTTCTAAGGATACACAAGATTGTTGGTTTGACCATTGCTGAAGGTTTTTGTAGCTGTCAGGACTTTTGCTTCTTCTTCTTCTTTGTCCCACAACTCCTGCCATCTTTGTCTGCTTGGCTGTCGCAGTGATGACATCATAGTACTTACCTACCCTTCTCCTTGCTGGTTGGGCGGACAAAAGAAATTTTTTTTTTTTTTTAACTTCGACTAAATTTGATTTACAGGTTCTGAATGGTGGACTGTGTCCCTTAATAGCTCCAGAGATCATTTGTACAAGCTGTTGGCGCAACCTAAAATTAACAAATGGTGGTGAATGGGTGCTGCTGCTGTTACTGTACAGTACCTATAGGTGAGGTGGAACCATCCAAATATGCCTCAAACATTCACCAAATGTTGGATTTAAACCTAAAATGGGAACCTTTCCTAATAATCTTTTTTTGTCACTGAATCATTTCACGTGATCTTTGGGCCTCTTTTTCTGTGGAAACTATCTTGCATGTAATTTCAGGAACACTTAATAGTAAATTGGCTGTTTCATACCCAAATACAAATAGGATTCTATAGTTGGAGGACCTGCTGCCAGTACAGTGTTACTGCCTGATGTGGTTTTGAACAACAAATCGCACACATTTCACTGACTGTATCGTTTTGTACCTTCTTTTAAAGAAGCTGCGTTTTAAAATAATAATGCGGATACAGTGTGTGCTGAGCCTGAACGGATGCTTTTGTTTTCAGAGCTCCACTAACAACACAGAAACCCGGTTCAGCTCCTGCGACTGTTGCTGCGCTGAGGATTAAATGTCTTGACAAGCAAAGGAAGATGAGAAAAATCCTCCAAAGTTAGTGCCATGCGTGTACATGAAAAGAATCCAGACAGGAGCTGTGCAGAGGGGGTCTCGTTTGTTAGTCAGCGCGTCTGTTTCCTGGTTAGCGCGATAGATTTTCAGTGTATCTGTCAAACTGAGATGGACAGAAAAGGAAGCAGAATTAGGAAAAAAAAACCAGCAGCGAATGAGAGGAGAAAATGGAGATGGACACGGGCAGCACACCTGCGGGTTTGCTCAGAGGTATAGGTCAGTTTCAGGTCTCTCAGTTTTTTTACTACCTGTCTGTTGGCTGTGGGTTGACTGGCAGGATCAACTCTTCCTGGAGCATCACGTGGCCGTTACTTGACTGATACACATTTGTACTTCTTTCATTTTTATTCTTTGTAACCACTATTCATTGGTGTATTGCGTTACCTATCCTGTTACTCTAACACAAACAATCACCATTAAATGTCCAGCCATAAACCTAACCTGAACCCTGAAATGAAGTCAAAAACTCAGTCATTTCAAGGTATGCCAGAAAGTGAAAGAAAATTGCCTTCTTTTCAAGGTCAAAAACATAAAATGGTCCTCACAAAGGTAAGACATACAAGCACACACACACACACACACACACCTATTGCAGTATGCCTTCCAAGCTTTGGTATTTTCTTTAATGCCAGGGCTGTGCAAAAATACCTGAAGGCTCTTACAGTTTTCCCCTTCTCATTTTCTCCAAACCTTTTCCTATCCAAATTTAAATTGCAGAAAGTAAAAAAAAAAAAATAAAAAATAGGACAATGACAATGTGGCTTTCACTTTGACTCAGTGGAGGGTCGAGTGAGGTGAGGCTGGGAGAATCAGTAAAAGTAACCATTTAAAACGGTGCCGTAATGATCATTTCACTGAGCTTGAATGATATTTGAAATGCAATCACAAAAAGAGAAAAAAATTAAATTAAGAAATGTTATAACCAATACGGCAAGGTTATAAGAGTCTCAGGTGGCTGTTCTAGCGCATGCAGGGTAGAGCATATTTGACACTGTGCAGGCTTTAAAAGCCTGTGCTGTCTCTGTTCATTAATAAAAAGAGGATCAATCAGTTCACCTCTGTCACTCCCCCCTACAATAAATCTACACTGATAATAGTTTGAACCATCAACTTGTCATGGTTCATGCAACAGACTCAAGGACTGGAAAACCTTTAAAAAAAAAAATTAATGAGCATGTTCAGATTTACAATGAGTAAGTCCAGTTACCATCCGATGATTTGACAGGCCTGTTCTCTTCCCGTCTCCACACTAACGCAGCACACAGAGTTGAACAGTGCTCTCTCTTTCAGTGCTCGGTTTGTGTGCGCGCATGTCCCACTATTATTCATGTACATCATCACAAGACCCACACCTTTTTTTTCCTGCACCTTGGCTCATGTGATGATGCAGATGATTAATAGTGGGTCAACGAGCACCTCCGAGAGGACGACTCCAACCAGGGTTTAAATACCTGGGACTCTTCACCTGTTGGTTTGAGAACTGAAGAAGCCTCTTGGATAAAAGGTGAAACATCTTTAAAAGCCTTAAGTAGTCCATCCTCCTTTTTTTGGTTTTTTAAAACTCTTGAGACTAGCATGACCTGGATGACTGGGAACCTACATAGGGATATAGCTATAACCGCTACAACGCCATGAACGTTGGAGTTTGGAGTGAGCACAGTGTTTTGCCGGAATTTCTTCACTCTCACAATATTCCAGTAGACATAGCAAGAATTCCCGGCTCTCCGTGGATTATCATCCCTGCAGACGCATCATCCCCATCGAGAGAGAAGAGAAAAGCTTGCTAGCACGGCTGTGGAAGCAGCCACACAAACCACCACTTCCCAGCCCTTTTCTTACTAATGTCAGATCCCTGGTTAATATAAAATGGGCAATTTAAAGCTTCAGATTATAACAAACAACATGATCACATATAGCTCCATCTTGTTGATCACAGAAACCTGACTTCATTCTTTCATTCATCCTGAGCAGTTTACACCTCTCAACATCATGACAGGACTGGTGACTCCGGTGAGAGCAGAGGAGGGGGGCTGTGTACTGTATGTGCATTAATAACAGCTGGTGCGCCAACACACTCCACTGACTTGAGTATGTGACTGTTAAATGCAGAACCATCTATCTTCCCAGAGAGTTTACAGCAGTTATGATTGCTGTCGGTACATTTCACTGAATGCTACATGGCATGCTCAAACATTTACAGTAGCATTAGCAACCAGCACAGCAGGTATCCTGATGCAGTGTGTATTGTAGCCGGGACTTAAAAGTAGTGCTCCCCAAATTCCACCAGCATGTTAAGTGTGCCACTAGAGGAGCTAACACACTGAAAAGAGTCTATTCTAACATCAAGTTGTGCTACAGGGCTAGGCAACTACCACACCTGCCTCAGTCTGACCATTTTTCCCTGCTATTAATCCCTACATATATTCATGCAGAGTCACCAGAGACGGGTATCCCATATGCAGCAGCAACAGCTAGGCATGCAGACTGCTTCTACAAAAGATTAGTGAAAGAATGGGTCGGAGCTCAGTGAATTCCAGTGTGGAGCCGTGAAATAGGATGCCACCTGTGCAACAACGTCCACCCATGAAATTTCCTTGCTACTAAATATTCCACAGTCAACTGTTGGTGTTATAGCAAAGTGTAAGCAGCTGGAAATGACAGCAACTCAGCCGTGAAGTCATAGGCCGCGTAAAACGACAGAGTGGGGTCAACAGACGCTGAGGGTCATAGTGCACAGAGGTAGCCCACTTCCTGCAGAGTCAATCTCGACTGACCTCCAACCTCCATGTGGCCTTCAGATTAGCTCAAGAACAGTACGGTGGAGAGCTTCACGGAATGGGTTTCCATGGCTGAGCTGCTGCATCCAAGCCTTACATCACCGAGCACAATTCAAAGCATCAGATGCAGTGGTGTAAACCATGGCAGCATTAGACTCGAGAACAGTGGAGACGCGTTCTCTGGAGGGATGAATCACGCCTCTCTGTCTGGCACGAGTCTGAGTTTGATGGTTGCCAGGGGAACGGTACCCGTCTACCTGCAATGTGCCAATTGTAAGGTTTGTTGGAGGGGGGGTTTTTGGTGTGGGCGTTTTTTTCAGGAGTTGGGCTTGGCCCCTCAGTTCCAGTGAAAGGAACTCCAGTTCCAGTGAATGCTTCAGCATTCAGCAGAACTTAACTGGCCTGCACAGAGTCCTGACCTCAGCCTGATAGAACACCTTTGGGATGGATTTAGAGCAGACACTGGGAGACGAGCCTTCTTGTCAGATATCTGTCTGAAATCACAAATGCAAAAATGGTCATAAATTCCCATAAAGACACTCCTAAACCTTATGGAAAGCCTTCCAAGAAGAGTTGAAGCTGTTACAGCTGCAAACGGTGGGCCAATGGATTAAGAATGGGATGTCACTCAACTTAATATGTATGTTAAAGCAGATGAACAAATTATTTTGGGCAAAATAGTATGTCATTCATTTCTCCCGGTGTTGATGCTGACGGGGCAAATAGGTCTACCAAGGAAACCGTGGATGTAGCGCTCCATGCTGCGTGGTCACATCTGGAGAAACAGGGGAGCTATGCATGGCTGCTCTTCATTGAACTCAGTTCCAATTTGAACACCATGCTTCATCACAGGCAGGTATCTAAACTGGTGCGCATGAGACTTCAATACTCCGTCTGCCTTTGGACGGAGGCAGACGGAGGATTAGAGTGGGCCCCTACATTACCACTGCTCTCAGCACTTGCACCCACCAAGGCTACAGGCTGAGTCCCCCACTCTATATCCTGTACATCCACAACTGCAGCCTGTCCCCCATGGCAACACAGTCGATTTGTTGACAACACCACGGTAGTGGGCCTCATCTCTCGGGGAAATGAGCCCGCCTACAGGAATAAGGTAGAGCAGATGACGGTGTTGCAGAGACAACAACCTGCTTCTTAACATAAGAAAGACAAAAGGAGCTCATCGTGGCGTTCAGGAAGAAGGAAAAGGTTGCTCGGCTATCACTCAATATCAGGGACTGTGTGGGGAGGTTTTCAGACTTCTGCTAGGAGTCCACATCATGGTGGACCTGGGGTGTGAAAACAACTGAGCCAGTGAAGACCCAGCAGAGATTTTACTTCCTGAGAGTGCTCAGGAAAAACACGATCTCCTCAAAACTGCTGGCGTCCTACCGCCGCTCAATAAAAAGCCTACTAACCTGTCACTGTGTGGGGTTTTTTTTAGCTGCACAGAGGAAAGCGTTCCAGGCTTGCCCGGGAAATCATGTCCTTCTTGTGCCCTCTCCCCTCTCTGGAGGAACTTCACAAGCACCCACTGTCTCAGGAAAGCCCAAAACATTTTGTGCGACTCATCACACCCAAATCATAATCTGCCTGCTGCCATCAGGCAGATGATACAGGATAATTAAATCAAGGACAAAGACTGAAAAACTGTTTCCACCCCACCAGCCATTAAAGCAGAGTTTTTAATTATCAATATTGTGAACCCAGACTGCTGTAAATATTTGCTGAATGCCTGTCTATTTTCAGTCTTACCTATTTATAATATTTTATACCATTTTTAACACCACGAAGAACAAATAACAGATAATCAAGCAAACTAGGACTGAATTACAAAAGCACACTTGTGCAGTCTAACAAGGAGAAGCAGGTAATACACTGTTGGTGAGTGCGGATGAGCATCAGGTGGAACGAGATGCAGCCACGCCCACTTCTGTGAGGACATAAGCATTGCTAACTGATACACACACGAGAGAGAGAGAGAGAGAGACTTTCTGGATACACTCAGGGAGACTTTTCTTCTTTCTTTCGTTAAAAGAAAATGCATTACATTTGTATGAAAAACAAGAATCCATCCTTCTCAGCCTAAAAACAGCAATGCAAAATTTTCTAAAAAGGGCTATAATGACGAAGGAGCACTTAGGCTGACACTCTCACTTCTCTCTGCTTCTCCAATAAACTGAATGAGGAGGAAGAGAAAAGCTTGGAGCGGACAAGGACAGCGGAATACAAAAGCTAGTATAGAACACCTCAGAGCGAGTCCACAGTGATCAGAACAATACTTAAGACATCAGAAGTACAAAATATGATGCAGAATTGCCTATCCTCTTATTGAGCCTTGTAATGAATAATGCATGGTGTCTGAATGGAGCTCTGGTGTGCTCTAAAGTAACAGTAACAAAAACAGTGCCAAATGTGTTCAGATATTACATTCTGTCTGAAATCTCACACACACACACACACACACACACAGAGTGTAAGTGGGTCATCCCCAATAATTGTTTGGCCTGCCGGTTGCACCTCTGCTCTTTCACTTTGGGGAAGGTGACAAAGGTGAAGTTATAAGTTTGAACAAAGACAAAAGAATGCAAGGAGACCACCTTGGTTTTCACCTGAAGGTGCTCTCTATTATCAAAGATGTGATGATCGACATTTGACACGTCATTTGAACATATCGAATGGTGAATGGAGATGCTATTTTCACTTACGCTCTGTTTCTTTAAGCACACGACTCTTACCTGTATCCAGATGGTAAACACAACAATTAAGGATTTTAGGACGCCACTGCCATATTTGACAAATATCTTTGCCTTTCAGTGCCTCAGCCACGTCCTCATGGTTAATCCGGAGCTCAGAAAGGCTCACTGTTGGCAGGAGCTTCTTGGATCCTGGATGAATGGATTAGTCTCCACGGTTGCCATACATTATTCGTAAAAGTATGAAATATGACTGTAATCAAACTCAAGATTGCAGTGAAGACTGTATCATTTCCAGATGTGGGGAAATAAACCATTACCACTGCATCAAGCAGGAAGTGCTGTGCTGGGCCACAACAAAGATGTGAATGTGGTATCCTACTGTCAATGTAACGGTCAGATTCAATAAACAATGTGTTTTTAAGGTACACTGGATATTCATTATTCAATAATAAGAACTCAGCTGTTAGTAGTGGAAAGCCCGCTCTAATTATCAGCCACCTTAAACGTTGGGCTCCGTTATGTTTCAGCATATTTTATTTCACTTTTTTAATAACTAGCAACTTTCATTTCTAAATTCAGCCTTTCCAGTCTCATCAACACATTGTCCAAAAGCAGAACGCTGTTCGGACAAAGATTTCCAGCACTAAGCAGCAAAAGCAGCATCATAGTTACTGTAATGAAGGGATTTTATCATCAGTAGGTGGTGCAGACCAAAACAGAGTTAAAAAGATAGGCAAGAAGCAGAAGCTGTTGCTTCACGGCTGGTTTCTGTGAAAAATGCACGTCCTAACCCAAATTATCTGTTGTAACTAGTTAATACAAACTCCTTTAAAACACCTCAAATTTTTTTTTTTTTTTAATGTGCGATTAACACATACAGTCTTTTGCCCAGCCCCCATGGTTTGGGACGTCAGGAAGTGACACGACCGTTGCGTTGTGGATGGTGAGCAGAAATGGATGAAGAAATAAATGGCACGTTCAGCTTCAAAGCTCTGCCAAATGGTTCTATTATCAAGACCACAGATTTTTGCATTTACTGTTGATGTGAACCGAGTTACCACCGCAGCACGTCAAGTCTCAACTACCACTTTGCTGGCCAAGCACAAAGCTGATGCGGAGAGTCCTCCTCCCCCTCGCCAAAGGCCATGCTGGATATCCATCACAGCAAAGAGTCACTCACACAGGAAGTGTCAACGAGATGGAACAGTACCCTGGGGATGATCAAACATCTTCTGAGGAATCAAGACCCACTGAGAGATGTGCTGGCTCTGCATGCAACCAACACCGCAACGCCAACAACAGCTGAGCTGGATAAACTGAAGACGTTGGAAACAGTGCTGGAGCTCTGCAGGTGATGTATCATCTCTTGTTTATAGTTTGTTTCCAATGAAAGTGGGACTGTGTGAGAGGTGTGTGTGTGTGTGAGAGACTCATCCTCAGTTGAGTGAATGTAACAAGTTATTAGCTGCAATGCTTTTTTCCCATTACTATTCTATTAGGAACATACCTAAACTTCTGGGAGGAGAGACGTTTGTTTCCTGCTCAGTGGTGCTGCCAGCGTTGTTTCACCTGTCACAGGTGATGGAGGTCTCTGGTTCGGGGTTGCAACAGCACTGGATCCTCGGTTTAAGGACATCAGCTGTTTGAGCAGACATGACGGGGCTGAGGTGTGGCGCTTGATCAGTGCTTTGTTACCGGAGAGAAAGAGGCAGAGGCCTGAACAACGGGCAACATCTGAGCCATCTAATAAAAGATCAGCTCGCTGCTTGTCCCAGAGTCTTCATCTGATAAAGAGGAGAACTGTATTGAGAAATGTGTGGATCAATACAGGACCTGTTGATGTAGAGGACTGTCCCCAGCAGTGGTGGTCCAAACACGAAGGAACACACAGTGAAAAAGCTTACCTTGCACCCAAATACTTAGGCACACCTGCCACATCCGTACCATGTGAGAGGTTATTTTCAGTCTGGGCATGTTGTGCAGAAGAAACGAGCTGCCCTGCCATCTGAAAACGTCAAAATGCTTGGTCTGTTTGAGCCACTGGCTCAGTGCAAAGAAGCAGAAGTAATGGGGACAAACCCATGTGCTGTATCTTTTCTTTTGTTTCTCCTTTGTAGTGCTTCCATGTTCATGTTTTGTTAGAAAAAGGGAGGAAAGGCATTGGGTTGTTCAGCCTCTGCTGAATACAATAGAGAGCAAAGAGACCGAAGTATAGCGTAACTGTTTTGTACCCCGGAAGCATAAACTATAAACTAACTGCACTGTATAGGCCAAGTCCTTGTTCTGTATTACACTCCCCACTAATACATGTGCATTTTTTTTTGTGTGCGTTTTTGTGTCTGTTTTGATCCCATTTAGAGGGGGATGGTTTTTTTTGTGAGCCTTAATTTTTCATGCTGGGTTAGACACAATTGCATTGTGTGGGAGGATATGCTTGTACTTTTGGCATATTTTATGAGGATGCTGTACCTTTGAGGCTTTCTCTGGAGAATAATCTGGACAGTATTTGTCACATTTGCATAAAGCAAGTATATTTGTCTTTTCCCATACTGATAAGAGTATTAGAAACATGAAAAAGATCCAGTTAAAGTGCATTTAGAACAGAAAATGTGTGATTAATCGCAAGTATAAAGAAGTGCACGATTGACCGTGATACAGATGTAATTCCTAGGTTAGCTGTGGGCTGGACAGGAGCAACTTCTAACAACCAGTCGCTAGAGAAATACGTGTATTTCCTGACCAGTTGTCAAGAGTTTACTGGAGGAAGCGGGCCGTCACAGGTGAAATTGTGAAGAGATGCTTCTAAAACCTCCTGATTGCTTCATCAAAGAGGGCAAATGCATGTGAGCTACTCCCTGAGCAGTAGTGAAACTGTGAAAAGTGGGTAGCAAGACCAGAAATAAAGAAGGTTCACCTTCAAAATAAAAGTTGTGCCTTAGCACTGCAACCAAACATGTTTCAAAAGACACTGTATCACTGGATACTGTATCACTGGATACTAGACCTGTGTGAGGCCCAAGGCAGCTCTTTGTGCTTTGCATAAGCACAGTTATGTGCGCGTGTACACATTGAGGTAATACATATCATGCTAACTGATTGATTATACCGTGTCGCAGTCACGAACATGGACAGCTGAAGATATGATGGCAGAGTATTCGTCCTCTTTGAAGTTTGCTTGCAGTCCGCTACCTGCAGCTCATGTGCTGTTGCTGCATTGTAAAGTCAAGTCTCTGATGATAGGTCCGCATGGTGGACGCTCACACTCACACTCACTGTATGATGATGAAATTTATGTCACTTTGACCCGAGCGGGCCCGAACAGACTCACAGATATGGGAAGTATAATCAAGGCCTTATTAGACTAATTTCCCATGTTTCCTCACATTGATCTGACTCCTTGAATTCTCAAGTTTTAATGTTTTGTTTTTTTCTTTTTGCATCTCCTCATGTGACAGGAAGTTAAATAATTCATCTTAAAGTGTTTGACATTTCATGAAAAATATAATTAACTTTTTCAGTCGTACGCATTGTCTCCTTTTCCCACTAAAGCTTAAATTAACTTTTCCAGCTAGCAGCTAAAGCGAGCGTGTGCATTTCACATTTGCAGCGTTTGATCGAGTACATCTACATATGTAAGCGTATGAAATGAAAGGTTTTTACTCCTCGTGTTAGAAATTATCCTCTGACAGAGAAGCTTCACGGAAGTGGAGGAATCAAAGTGAAGGAGATAAAGAGGACACACATTCACACACTGCGGTACACACGGAGGGACGTTTAAAGTGCTAGCACAGAGTCCAGTAGGGACTATCTAAAACACTGCAGGCCACTGAAATGCTGTTGATGCCCACAGCA
>VUQK01029975.1:9095-20306 GCA_015106715.1 Bujurquina vittata
TTCACAGCTCACATATGCCTGCGTACCGCTGTATTGTAATAAACAAGTACAAAAAGCTGTGTAAACTCTGCTCAAACGAAACGAAACGAAACGAAACAAAGCAAAAGTTCTATGTGAAGTAGAGGGGAAAAAACAGTGAGGAAGAGTACTGAAACTGAGAGTAAAACATCAGGCAAGTCAGCTGTGGTGCCAGCCGAAATAGCTCAGTTGGGAGAGCGTTAGACTGAAGATCTAAAGGTCCCTGGTTCGATCCCGGGTTTCGGCAGGCAATAGAGGGTAACTTTTAGGTTGGGGGCCTAGAGGAGAAGAAGTAGATCCATTACTGAAAAGACCCTTTACATCGTTGTGGGCCCCTTAGCAAGGCCCTAAACCGCCCCAGATTTCTCCCTAGGTGTTTTCTAGCTGCCCCCCCTACTCCACGTTGTGCTTTGTGTGCTACATACCCCTTGTATGATGGGTTAAAAGCAGAGACTGAATTTCACTGTAATGTATGTGACAAACAAAACTCTTTCTCTTTCTTTCAAATGTTGTGGACATGATCACTTGATGACGACAAAAACTCAGGAACTCCAGAAGATTCACTTTCTCTGCACTTCATAGAAAGGAGCAAAACCCTTGTACATACAATATGTAAAATGGGTTTGGGTGTGGGGTTGACTTTGAATTGATCCAGGAATTTTTAAAAAAAAATCCCATAGAAATGCAAGTTTAGCTATCACAGAAAATAAACTCTAAGTATGAAATGGTAAACTATCACAATATCTCTTGACCTGAAGCTATTAAGAAACACCACAGGGCACTTCACATTTTCTTCTAGAAATCCAAACTGATTTAGAAAACACTGAATGGGTTTATCACCTTTAATAAGAGGAAGCTTCTGGATGTCCCGGTGGTCTAATAGCTTCTGATTGCTTTTGTGCTTGACCTCACAGTCAGCCTCATTTCCACTGAAGCCACTCTTTATCCCAGTAAGAAGAGTTAGTCTGCAGTAGTCTAGTATAAATGATTACAGTTTTGCAACATTACTTTTTTTTGTTTGAGATGAGAAAAACTGCTAAGGATTAGTTGATATTATCACCCCATTGTAATTTTCCCATATAATTGCTTAAGTAATAAACAGGAAGAGATCCACAGAGAGAACAGTCATTAAGCCCAGTGGTCTCATGGGCAATTACTGAGTTCACTCAGTGTGGCCACAACACATAACAGAATGTAAGAGAGCAAAAATCTTATAAAACAACAAACTAATTTAAACAAGAGCACTCCGTATGCCACCGAACCTTTTTCCGAGGCAGATTTGCAGCCTGTGACACATAGATAGGAGCTTTATCTGCAGATCTCATCCGCTGATTGTGTTGCACTGTGATTGTGTTCTTTTTCTCCACCTTATCACTGGAAGATAGAAACGATTTTACAGCACCTTTCACAAACATTAAATAATGCAAAGGCCTTATCCAAATAAATCAATTTTCAGCTGCCAAACAATATCACTCTAGGTCAGTGAATTCCTGAAGATAAACATCTTGCGGCAAATAAATAAATAAATAAATAAATAAAATAAAATAAACCTCCACATGTTCTCCGGTAGCTGCAGTGATGAAATCTGCCCGCCCACGTGTTTCCCATAAAGCTCCAAATGATGAATTAAACTGTAGCATTTACTGTATGCACACCATGCAAACATAACATTATGACCACTGCCCGGCGAATAACACTGAGTATTTCTTCACAATCACACGTGTTAGTGGGTGGGATATTTTAGGGAGCAAGTGAACATTTAGGCACAATGGCCATGGCTATACAACTGGGTCATCTCCAGAACTGCAGCTCTAGTGGGGTGTTCCTGGTCAGCAGTGGTCAGTATCTATCAAAAGTGATCCAAGGAAAGAACAGTGACGAAGCAACAGGGTCACGGGCTTACTGTTTCATGGAAACAGCACTCTCTTTCGGCTGTAGCCTCTTTCACCAGGATAATGCTCCCTGCCACAAAGCAAAATGGTTCATGAATGCTTTGAGGAGCGCAAGAAGTTTGAGGTGTTGACTTAGCCTCCAAATTCTGCAGAACTTAATCCAATCGAGCATCTGTGGGATGTGCTGGACAAAAAAAAGTCAGATCCACGGATGCCCCACCTCGCAACTTTCAGGACTTAAGGATCTGTTGCTAACATCTGGGTGCAGATACCGCAGCACACCTTCAGAGGCCTAGTGGAGTCCATGCCTCGATGGCTCAGGGCTGTTTTGGCAGCAAAAGGTTGACCAACATGCTTAATTGGTGTATGTAAACAGCATTTAATGTGTTTAATAAATTTATCACACCCCAACCAGTGTTAGGTTTATGCCATAGCTGACCTATATTAGCAGTAATTAGCAAAATATTTTTCATGTTTCTGTAATGGTTAATCCACCAGTATGCACAAACTCTTTAATCAAAATGATATTTTTAATGTTAAAATAGAATTATTGTTGTTAAACATGGATTTTCAAATTTGTTATTTACAGAAAGATAGAAAACAGTGACAAAACCCATGATTGTTTTCTGATTGTAAATTATTTACTTGCATTTCCGAAGAGAAACATTGTTTTAGTGGTTGAATGTTATGCCTGATTAACTTCTGGCTTCTCAGAGAAGTTCCGGATCAATTTTGGGGTATAAAATTGTGACTTCGGGATATTATTTGCTTAATAATCCTCATACACAAACTTACTTGTTTTACTCCAGACTATTCAGACGAATGCATATTCATCTGCACGGATTTTTTTTTGTAGCCTACATAGAGAAAAATATTATTCATCTCTTGAAAAGGTTTCAAATGACAGTGTGCCAGTACACCATCTGTACAGCTGGTGAATGCCGTACCCATAATGGGTAATGCAGAGCTGGGCTTCATCTTTCCACACAGGTCCACAAATATATTGTCTGCTGCTCAGTTACAGGAAATCTATCACTCACATTCCCCTCTGAAATCTGAAAATGCCTCTTTACATTGTCATCCACACAGATTATGCTCTTCTCTTCAAGCAGATATTTATCTTAAGATTGTAGATAGATTTAGCTATTTTTTTTTTAAAGTATATTTAAGAACAATGATAATAAATAGTCAAAAACATGCTTATCAGAAAGACTCTAATTGTATCAGTTGAGGATTATTCGTCTACTGGAGCATCATCCCACTGAGAGCTCTCACAGTAATTACATGGGATTAGACTTTGTCTACACAGTAAATCCCTGCAACATGTGAATTGCCCAAAATGATAATCATTTTGGGCAATATTTGGTTAAATTATGCACTCGACAGAACCATGCTTGGTTACTGGTTGTTCACAACCTTTAGTTTCTAAATGCTGATGGAAAACATTTGCTCAGAAGTTTTTTGTGGCAAATGGTGAACTCAGTCTGCCAACGTAAACTGCCTGATACTCCGGGACAATCACTGAACACTTAATTAAACATCACCCTTTTGATTTTATTTGGTTATATTCAGTGTTTCTGCAATCAACATATATCCTATGCAGTGTGCGCTGCATTTAAGGTCTGATAAATGTGGTGAATGCATTTCTTCCCTTGTAAAAAATAATGCCAATTACAATTTTAAAATATTAGAACACATTTGAAGTTCCTAAAATAAACAACACAAATTATTAATATTGTCACTGGTTATAGATATATGTGCCCACTGAATAGCCCATTTTGCTTGTGTTATGTTTTCTACATTAGGTGACCTGCTGTTGGTAGGTATTAATTGCCTCATTCAAGTTTGGTCCAGGATGAATCCATTCAACTTGCCTCTATTACATACAATTTAGCTTTTTATTTCATTTTTTTAATTCCTGTTTCTTTGATTTTGTGCACATTGTTAGGTTAGTGTTAGGCATGAACAGTAAATTAGAAAACAATCATGGCTTGGGAGTTTATTTGCAGCCTTTCACAATGTTAATCACATGTTACAAACCTGCATATGTTACTGTACCACAAATTTCACAAGCACTTTTTCACACAGCCACTAGAGCCTGTCAACATAATCTGTATTGCTCTCTGTTTGTCAGAGAGCACAATGGACGATAACAGCCTACTAAACTGACTAGCAGGTAGAGGAAGTAGCCAACAGGCAATATGTATGGAACTGATAACAACTGATAGTGGCCATTCAGTCGACTGATAATTTCATGGGAACTGGATGGTATCATTTGTGTTGTTTTACCTTCAATAAACACAGCCGTCAGATGAATGACAACTACAACTTTAGATTTTCTTTTTAACTAAAGTATGTATTGGGTTTACATACTACACAGTTGGAGTTCACAGTTATAAAACATTGGAATAGCTATCATATTTGCAGATTACGATCACATTATTTCAGCATATCCTTCATTTTGACGCCTTATGTGTGTCCATGATTCCCTTGGAAACGCCATTTCCTATAATGCTCCAATCTGGTTTGTGAGATAATTGCCTGCCCTGGAAATTTAACACCTCATAACAACAATAAGTGAACCTGAATATTAACCTGCTGCATTTGTCTTTATCATTAAAAAAAAAAAAAGAATTGCAGCAGAAGTTTTGTCTTTCATATGGCATAGCAGTGTGGCAGGATTTGCAGAAATCACAATAGACATTTTTATATTGCCGTGATCAAGGGAGCAGCCGTTTCAGGACAATATACATCTGAAAGCATTTTTCACTGACAAACACACGGAAAGTCTTATACTGTAGCTTAGAAAACATTTTTTCATAAGCAATTTCCATTCCAACACTCTACATTTCATCCAACGAGGCTTAGGCCAAAGCTCGTGCATACATTTTGACAACACAATGCTTTTTGTGCAAATGCATCATTTATTTTCCAACCCTGAGTTCATGTTCAATAGAGTCATAACAACATAAATGTTGAGAGAACAGATGGAGAAAAAAAACATATAGAACAATTTGAGTAGTCTAGACAGCATATTTCTATGAGAGCATTGTAGTTTACCAGCATTTTATGGTATTTCAGTCAATATAAACCACTGATATGCTTAAAATCACACCTAATACACTTCTTCACAGCATTTATTTTAAGGCTCTCCTTTATTCTCTCCACTAGGATGCACTTTAGGATACCCACCAATATGAATCATGTGGCTAAGCCTTTCATAACTTACAAACCCATCTATCCATTCAAGCATTTTCTTAACCCCTTGTTGACACTATGTTGCTGGTGGCTAGAGCCTTATCCATCTGACACTGGGCAAGAGACCTCTTTATACTCTGTTTATACTCCACTCTGCATTTAATCCTTAGTTATTATTAATCTCTGGCTCTCTTCCACAACATGTCTTTTGTCCAGTCTCTCTCTAGAGACACAGATAACAATTCATGCTGCATGCAACACCTACAGCCAGTTCATCTAGAATGCACCACTTTTCTGCCCTGTTCCAAATAATTTTCATGATGTTACAACTTTATGGTAACATCGGGGTGGCTGTAGCTCAGGAGCACGTCACCCACTGTTTGGAAGGCCGGTGGTTTGATTCCTGGCTACTCCAGGCTGCATGCCAGTGTATTCTTGGGCAAGATACTCAACCCCAAGTTGCTCTCCGATGCAGGCGTTGAAGTACGAATGTGTGTGAATGTTAGATAATTAAAGCACTTAGCTTAGTTACACATGGAAGTGCTTGTGTGAATGGGGTAAATGTAAATGTGTTGTATACAGTAAGTGCTTTGAGTGCTCATTCAGAGTAGAGAAGAGCTATATAAGAACTAGTCCATTTACCTTTGTGATTTCATTTAGACTACTGACCTGGATAGATTTAGCTTCATTTGTGCAGGGGAAATATGCTGATTTTGGATAAATTACTTTCTTTATAGTGACAATGCCAAACTGTTAGCTTAGCAGATAACAACTGAACACACTAAATATGCATACACACACACACACACACACACACACAGTCTATCAGCTTGATGAAATCTGGCCATTCTCCTCTGACCTCTAATATCAGGAGTGAATTTTTGGACCGTTCTCTTTAAACCCTTAAGATGGTTGTGTGGGAAAAATCTCAATAGATCAGCAATTTCTGAAATACTCAGACCAGCCTGTCTGGCACCAACAACCATGCCATATTCAGAGTCACTTAAATCACCTTTCTTCCCTATTCTGATGCTCCATTTGAACTCCAGCAGGTCATCTTCATCATGTGTACATGCTTAAATGTGTTTACTTGCTGCCATGTGATGAGCAGTTGAACATGTGTACCTAATAAAGTGAGAGATGCATGTAAATTTGAGTCAGGTACAGTTTAATCACAATAATGATCAAAACATCAGTCTTAACCCATTCTACAATAACACAAACTCAGTCTGTTTGATTTGTGATCATTTTTTTTACACAAAGTTTAATTAGAAATATTTATATTTTTTTCAAATTTCTGGCAATCATTTTCATAATGATGCTGCATACACTGTCACCCTCTCTGCATAAAAGTGCAGTGCATGGTAGAAAAACATCCACCCAACATGCATTGTATTACTAAAATGCCGTTTCCTGAGAAGAGTAACTAATGGTATCACTGAAAATGGATCTATCCCCGCGTTCAATGTCATTTCACTGCAGGCAGAAGCATAACCAAGATTGTCTTTTTGCCATTGTCTGATTGTTTCATAAGTGCAGATGTTCTCCTTGCCTGCAGTGATTTATCTAAAGTAACTACACGGTGGAGGTTTCTCCTCAGCAATCAGAAAATCTCTACCTGCTGCAAACTGTGCAATAGAGAGAAGCATAAAAATAAATTCTTTTGGGTTTAGGACTGCTTCATTTCTCCATGCAAACTCCTACATTTAGATCAACAAAACAGGAAAAACCTTTTTTTTTTGTTTAATAACTGCTGAATATCGGAGTTAATATCTGGCCTACCACTAAAGGGCATGAGAATAGGTGAAACAGCTTTAAAGCAATCTAAATAGCATGGTATTGTTTGAGATGCTCTAACAATGTCTTCGCACCACTATAACTAGCTCAATAGTTATGACCTTTAGTTAGTTTCGTGGTATATAATGGTACACTCTTTGTTTGAATTATTAGCATAAAAATTGAAAGAATATACTTATATATACACATATATATACATATATATTGTGGAAAATTATTATAGTATCTCAATGTCAGGGCTCAGCCCGAGATAGACCTTGCCCCATTTAACCTTTGGACGTAGCCAATTACAAAACAGTTGTCTTATAAAACTGCCTACGGATCAACTGATCGAGTGTGCTGTGGTGGTCTTTGCAGCCAATTGCTTCTTAGTTGTTAATGTAACTCTTTTTTAACAAAATGATCTGGGCTTTCAGGGTTTTCCGGCAAGCTGCTGAAGGATTAAAGAAAACGACTTTCATTTCCAATACATTATATCAAGTAGTTATTAACACTGCGAATGGAAAGTGAAGCCCTCTTCTCACATGCTAAAGCACATTTAGCACACTCTTGCTGGGCAGATGGCAGAGGGATGCATAGCTACAGGAGATCCATTCCCCATGAACACTATTCAATACCTAACTTTGTGGATATCCCAGGGATTCAGATAGAGCATTGTGCACTGGAAAGTAGTTTTATGCACTGGACAGTGGGGATAAATGGAACATTTGAAGATTTCTTTGAACTAATTCTGCCCCACCGGTCTCTGCACGGTTATAATGAGAATGTCTCTTCTCTTAACCTCGGGGAAATGCTGACACAAGCTGCTCACAAGCCTCCTTGGGATTTGTTTATGAATGAGTGCTTTTTATAATTTGGCAACCAATCAGCAAAAATTAAGAGTATATTCCCTAAACTTGATCAATATCGATGTGAGGTGCCAATGTAAAGACAGCTTTGTGATGTGCTGCAAAAGGTTTATACAACGTTGGGTTTTTTTTTGTTGTTGTGTGCTTTTGCAAAACTCTCTTTAATAATGTAGGTCTTGCATCAAAAACGGTTTTCTTATCAAGGGTACAGACAGCAAAAGGAAAGAAAAATCTTGTTTTCTCTTTGCTGAAGCTGTCAGGATGCACAGTGTAGGTTTTTAAGTGCAGAAGAGGAATGTTTCACAGGAAGGAAACTCTATAGCTGTGATGAATAATAGCACAAAAACTGTATTTCTGCCTTTATAACACCAGCCCTTGCAACGGCAAACCCATGCTAAGGTTAGCTCAACAGATGAGACACTATGTTAATATATTTAAACACACACACACGCACGCACGCACGCGCGCGCGCACACACACACAAAACATCTTTACAGAACCAACTTGTCACATTCTGACATTTCAATAAGGTGAGATGATTATATGTGGACTTGAAGAAAAAGAATCAAGTTATTCACTGCTTTAAACTTTCTTTACCACTTTCCTCTGTAACGATCTCATTAAAAGCTTGAGGAGCACCCCATGCAGACCGACTTCCTAGTCATGAACTGGGTAACACGTCAACACAGTCATTGGTCTGCTTTTTGAAAGAAGAATCTTCCTTTCATTATTAATTAATCGGGCTCACAGAGACCACCTTCTTTTGAGGCCAGTTGGGCTGTTTCGCAATTTTATTGATGTGATGCCGAACAACTTTAAAATTCAGTGGGTTCTTCCATTGTGCGTGCCGGAAATAAGTTTCCTAAAGTTTGGCTTAGTAGTTTTTGTGCAGACAAAAACCAGCAGCGATCACAAATTTCTGCCCCGGCTTTTGACTCACCAAGGCAAAAATAAAAAGATCCTTGCTGAATCTGTAGGGATACAAAGTTTTTTTTCCTGAGCTGAAATTGTACCAGATCAGCAAAATTTCAAATGAATCAAAGAATGACTGACAGCTATTTGGAGCTCTGCAGCTGACAATGTAAAAGTGAATGAAAAAAGTAGGTAATTAACCTCTTTCTTTAGAAGAGAAGGCTGAACCAAAGCAATGTACCACCCATAAAAGGGGAACACTGAGCTGATAAGGTTCAGAGAGAATAGAATAACACAAGGCGACAAATCAGATTTCCCTTTCACTCTTTTCTCCCTTTGTTTGTCTTAAATTCATGACTCAGTCATGAATCAGTCATGACTTTAAATCATTTAATCCCCAAATTAGAAAAATGTCAGTCTCCGGGTTATAACTTCAGTTTTGTCACATATCATTTTTATTTTGCCCAAAGCTTTGCCTCTGACATTTTCATAGTCCAAGCTTAAAATGGATTCATGACTAAATTCAATGACGGACTGACTGAATAACTCAACTTTAACTTGCATTCAACACTAATTAATGTCCTCCAGCGATGCAAGAGGATTCCTGTTACTTAATGTCTTCCAAGTCAAAGAATGAATAGGGCATCAACAAACAAGCAGACAAAGGTGGTATTTAAGATCAGTTGATCACAACTGATTTTAAATACAACACCAACTTTCTGAGTTTAAGTGGAGCCCACCTTTACTGAAGTCAAGGTGGAAGCTCATCTCAAACAGGCCCAAGGCACAGAGTAAGACCTGAAATTGAAGCTGTTTGAAGTTTTGCATTTAAAAGTTGTGCACCCTGACCTCCATTAATTCCTCTGAGGACTGAGGAAAATGTTACAGTTATGTAGAATTTAAGGCGAAAAAGATCAGTGTCCAGTGCTTGAAGGTATTTAGCTGGGAGTCATGAAGATATTTGTTGGTGTGGGGCATTTGAAACATAACAGCTGCAGGCAGTTTAAGGCTACTCCTAGGTTCTTTGAATGAAGTCATATCTTGGGGCTAAGTATGCGTCAGATCTCAAGCCTTAATCTTTAGTGTTTAAAACCAAACACTCAACAGAACAGAATTGTTGAATAGACTCAATTTTCACATCTACCAATGTCTAAGTAAAAAATTCCAAATGGACATTGGTCAAAATCATCACAAATGTCTTCTGTTTTCCTAGTTTTAACATTTTGTGTATGCCCCAAAGCCAATTCTCATAGCTATTACTGAGAAATGAAATTAGAGGTCTTTTCGAGGTGGGATCACATCTAGTTGTGAGGGCAAGACGTTCTCACATCACAAACCAATTCAATTCAGCCTTTATTTTGTTTCCAACTGCACAGTAGATGTTTCCAGGACTACATTTTGCCGTGAAGACAAACACAAATACAAATCTGAAAAAAAATTCCATTGCTATCCTTGTGATGTTTGGTAATGTGTGGAAGTGTGTTTTGCAAAATGTCAAAGTACAGTAATATTCAAATGCAAAATTCTGTCCATCCTCCGATGTCTGCACACTGCAGGTTCCTGAGGCAGAGGCTTTGACTGAAATCTAGCAGTCCTCACCTTAGGAACGCATAGCGGTGCAGGACAGGCTGGACTTTGGCCGACCCCTCCCTGGGAACAGGAACAGGTGAGACCCTAGCCACATAGTACAGATTCAGATTCAGAAAAACTTTATTCATCCCCAAAGGGCAATTGAGGGCACACAGAGCAACAATGACATAATAAATATGAAATCTTACTATAATAACTTATAAAGAAATAAATAAATACACACTGTACAATAAATATGTTAATAAAATATAAATGACTATATTAGAATAGGGGGGGGCAATGGGTTTAGGAGAAGGATGGCTCTGGGTACTAAGGTCGCTCTTCTTCTCTGTGTCTTGCACGCCGGACAACGAAGCCGACGACCTGAAGGGAGCCATTCAAACGTTGAATGAAGCACGCGAGAGGGGTCCTGGATGATCCGGTGTATTAGCCTTTGTGTTGAATGTTCGTACACTAAAGACAGATTTCCTGAGTGGCAGTCCAATGATTTTTCCAGCAATTGTGATGTTCCTCAGCAGGCGGTTCTATTCTGAAGACTGATTGAATGGAACCAGCAGGTGATGGAGAAGGTGATGATACTCTCAATGAATGAGTAGTAAAATAACCGCATGACGTTTTTGCTCACACTGAAGGAGTTGAGCTTCCTGAGGAGATACGGCCTCTGATGACATTTCCTGAGAATCTCCTCTGTATTGGTTGAGAATTTCAGGTGGCTGTCAAAGATGGTACCCAGATATTTGTACTCCTCCACCAGTTCGACAGTTAGGATTGAGGTGGTGACCGATGAAGCCAGCTCCTCCTGCTTTTTGGAGAAGGTTACCACCATCTCCTTGGTTTTGCAGACATTGAGCTCAAGGCACGAGTTATCACACCAGTCCACAAACTCCTGGAGGGCTGCACCGTGGGACCGTGATGCACCCGACAACATGGACAGAAGAACTGTGCCGTCGGCATAC
>VUQK01029978.1:4470-18790 GCA_015106715.1 Bujurquina vittata
GTAGAATCTGTGGGAAAATTCCAGTGATGATACAGTTTGACCACTATAAAATAATATTTTTGCACAAACAAGGTGATTCCCAAAGAGCCATTTGCTGAAAATGTGGCATATCTCGGCATCCTGTGCAAGATATCTTTAAAAAAAATGAGCAAACTGAACAAGTTGGCAAAAGAAGTGTCAGGCCTAAAACAGACTGTTGCAGCAGACGAATACTATCTGAAAGTCATATCGTTAAGAAATAGGGTAAGATTCCAGCAAAGACCTGACACAGGACCTGAGAGATGCATCTGGCCCTTCAGTCAATCCATCTACTGTTCATCAGAAATGGTATCAAGGGAAAGGTGGCTGTCAAGAAGCCTTTCGGAAGGGAAACTGAGAAAAGACTAGAGAGGAGGTGAGGAGAAAGGAGCAACAGTGTCTACAGCCATCTGTTAAAAACAGTGGAGGCTCTGTGAGGAGCTACAGTCCAGCCAGCGGTGTTGGGGATCTTGTCAAGATTAATGGAATTACGAACGCAGAAAAGTTTAGTCGGATTTTATTCCACTGTACAATACCATCTCGCTGCAGGAAGGAGCGCTTTTACAGGTCATTAATCCCAACAGCAGTTAGACTGTACACCGCATCTTGATGTCATGAGTCACTTGAACACTTTACCTCCACTGACATCACTTTCCGCATAACTTTATGTGTACTTTACATACAGTACATATAAATTTTATTTATTTACACTCCCACCCATAATGCATACTGTGTATGCTTTATCCAAATTACTACAAACTGCTACAAATGTATATAGTGTTTTGATATCGGTATATAGTGCTTTGATGTGTGTATGTATATGTGTATTGATATATATTTTATGTATATAGTGTTTTCTATTTTATTTTATTTCATTTTATTTTATCGATCTCTGTACTTGAGCTGCTGTAATACGCAAATTTCCCCGTCATGGGATCATTAAAGATTTATCTTGTCTTGTCTTATCTGGAAAGCATCTGATTGGGAACACCTTTATTTTTCAGCATGACAATTATCACATACACACTATCAATCCTGTAAAAGAATACCTGGATAGAAAAACAAACACGCACAGTCATGGATTGGCCAACCCAGAGTCCGGACCTCAACATTACTGAAGCAGCGTCGAATCATCTTAACGGGAACGGAGCAAAAGGCAGCCAGCAACCGAAGAAGAGCTTTGAATGTCCTTCAAGAAGCCTGGAGAACTAATTCTGAAGAGTACTTAAAGAAATTACAAGAAAGCTGCCTATGGGAGTTCAGGCTATGTTGAAAATTTAAGGTGGTCATACCAAGTATTGACTTTCATGCTCATTAGAATTGTACAAACTCACTTTTTGCCTTTATTATATTTCTGTGTTTGTACATTTCAATAAATTGTTGCACTTATTTCCCATTTTCCTAGCAAAACATAAAGAAATTAAGAGGGAATCAAAACTTTTGCACAGCAATCAGCATTCTCACAGATTTTAGGTGAGCACAAAAAAAGTTTCACTTTCACCAAATAAATTTGAAACAGTCTTTTGGTATCAACATACATTATTATGTACATTAAAGCTTAAAAGAAAACTAACGATCACTAAATGTGGACTTTAATATTAATATAGTCTAATCATCTAATAGGCCCCGACAGTGCAGAGCAAATACTTTATGACTCTGTGATAATAAACGGGGCTGTCATGTGCGCAGTACAGCATATTTGTGAATGAGCGTTTCACTATCAATGTACCGAGGCCACTTTGATAAGTAAATTAGCTCTTGAGATTCTTCCGGTGTACTAGAACGTTCAACAAGTCTGGCTCATTATTATCATCCTTATTATCATCACAGGACACTCCCATACTCCACTTTGCACTTTTAATCTGGGCACTACTAAGAGTTAAAAAAAAACAAAAAAACAATGTAAAACCTGCCTTTGCGGTTTGCGGTTTTACCCATAACTATAGCTCCTCCAAAGATATAATATTTAAGTGCTGAGAATGAGGGAACAGAGAAAAACTCCAAGCTGGAGACTGTGTAGCAAAACTTACCTAACAAAAGGAATACCACAACAAGAACTGACGCACTTCCAAATATTTTAGCAGAGTATTGTTACCACAAGGTGCCAAACTGTCTTCTGTCTAGGCCAAATATGTAATCAAAGATCGACATGTATGTTGAGAAGAATACATTACATTATATTTAGGTAATTGGGGGAAAAATGTTTACATCTACAAAATGGAAACGAAAAGGAATAACCACGTCAGCTAAAACATGACACATACATGGAGCATATTTATGTGAATATATCTAAAGAAACAAATGAATAGATACATACAAAAACTGCATTTCTTTAAAAGAGTTTCAATTCAGTTCAAATTAATTTTTAATAGCACCAAATCACAAGAACTGTAGCCTCAAAGGCACTTAATATTGCACGGTAAAGATCCAATTAAGAGAGAGAAAACCCAAAATTCTGACAACCCCCTATGATCAAGCACTTGGTGACAGTGGGAAGGAAAAACTCCCTTTTAACAGGAAGAAACCTCCAGCAGAACCAGGCTCAGGGAGGGGCAGTCATCTGCTGTGACTAGCTGTGTTTGCAGGAAGGGAGACAAGATAAAAGAAACACTGTGGGAGAGAGCCAGAGATTAATACTGCTTAAATGTAAAGAATATAGTGTATAAACAGAGAGATAGTGAAAATAGTACATTATCGAAAGCCCCAGCAGCTTAGGCTTATTGCAATCAAACTAAGAGAGGGTCCAGGGTCCAGCCCTAATTATAAGCTTTATCAAAAGGAAAGTTTTAAGCTTGATCTTAAAAATAGAGAGGATGTCTGCCTCCCAAATCCAAGCTGGGAGCTGATTCCACAGAAGAAGCTCCTGAAAGCTGAAGGCTCTGCCTCCCATTCTACTCTTAAATACCCTAGGAAACGCAAATAAGCCAGCATTCTGACTGCAAGGGCTCTTTTGGGGTGATTTGGTACTATGAGTTCTTTAAAATAAGGTGGGGCCTGATTATTCACGACCTGGTATTTGAGAAGAAGGATTTTAAATTCAATTCTGGATTTAACAAGGAGCCAACGAAGAGAAGTCAATATGGGAGAAATGTGCTCTCTCTTTCTAGCCCCTGCCAATACTGTTTCCGGATTTTGGATCAGCTGAAGGCTTTTCAGGGAGTTTTTAGGGCAACCTGGCAGTAATGAATTACAATAGTCCAGCCTTGGAAAAACAAATACACGAAATAGTTTTTCAGCATCACTCAGAGAAAGGATATTTCTAATTTATATTGTGAAAATGCAAGAAAGCAGTCCTACATATTTGTTTAATGTGCTCACTGAAGGACATATGCTGGTCAGAAATGACTCCAAGATTCCTCACAGTGTTACTGGATGCCAAAGTAATGCCATTCAGACTATATATCTGGTTAGACACCATGTTTCTAAGATTTTTAGGGCAGAGTGCAATAGCCTCAGTTTTATCTGTATTTAGAAGCAGTAAATTAGAGGTCATCCAGTTTAACTAATTGGTGTGTGTCATCTGGCTCCATGGATAGATAAAGCTGGGTATTATCTGCATAACAATGAAATGTTATGCAATGCCTTCTAATAATACTGCCTAAGGGGAGCAAGTATAATGAAAATATAACTGGTCCTAGCGCTGAACCCTGTGGAACTCGATAATTACCTAAGTGTGTGAAGAAGACTCCCCATTTCAACAACGTGGCGTCTATCAGGTAAATATAATTCAAACCACTGCAGCGCAGTACCTTTAATACCTATGGCATTTACTAATCTCTGTACTAAAATGTTATGCTCAAAGTATCAAAAGCTGCACTGAAGTCTAGCAGGACAAGCACAGAGATGAATCCACTGTCAGAGGCCATAAGAAGATCATTTGTAACCTTCACTAATGCTGTTTCTGCCCTGTGATGAATTCTGAAACTTGAATGAAACTCATTCAAGTATCAACCATGCTTCCAGAAGCTCATTTATGAGATCAGACACTGCTGTTGGACAAGAAGGCCTGGCTGCGAGTCTGCTCGAAATCATCCCAAAGGTGTTCTGTCGGGTTGAGGTCAGGACTCTGTGCAGGCCAGTCAAGTTCTTCTACACAAAACTCGCTCCTCCATGTCTTTATGGACCTTGTTTTGTTCACTGGTCATGTAGGAACAGGAAGGGGCCATCCCCAAATTGTTCCAACAAAATTGGGAGCATAAAATCGTCCAAAATGTCTTGATATGCTGAAGCATTAAGAGTTCCTTTCACAGGAAGTAAGGGGCCGAGCCCAACTTCTGAAGAACCAACCCACACCATAATCCCCCCTCCACCAAACTTTAAATTTGGAGCCTCAGCATCCGCTGACCCGCCGCTGTGATTTTATGTGGCCTACTTCGTGGCTGAGTTGCTGTTGTTCCCAGTGGCTTTCTGTTTGTCACAATACATTGGCTGCGGAATATTTAGCAGCGAGGAAATTTCACAACTGGACTTGTTGCACAGGTGGTGTCCTGTCAAGGTACCATGCTGGAATTCACTGAGCACCTGAGAGCACCCATTCCTTCACAAATATTTGTAGAAGCAGTTTATGGTCCACGGTAGTGATCAGAATACTTGACTGAATGTGTGTCATATTCTAATATCAGCAGATCAATTGCTTTCACAAGTTTACCCTACTGAGCAGTACTATGACTCTGAAAGAGATAAAAAAAAATTCGGTATGAGAACCTTCAGTTTTACTCATACTAATCATGGCCTCAAATAAAACACTAGTCTTGCTGCAACAATAAAGGCAATTGATTGCCCCATCAAGACGTAACATTATTAGGTAACACTGGCTGCAGGCCATGCCATGGTTGACCTGCTATAAAGAAAACCTGGGGAAATTTTGGAGAGGAACAAACTCCGATCTCTGAAACACTGTGTGCTATTAACATAGGCAAATGAAGAAATGCAACTAATGACGTTTGTTTGAAGAAGAGAGGAGAACAAAGTCAACAAAATGAGTTTCAAAAGCACATAACTCTTCAGTGAGCATGAGAACGTTTCATTTGATGCCATTTAAGTAAACTGACTTAATTTCCTGTCTTGTGGACACTACACTCCGTTTTGAGTGTGAAACAATAAAAACAAAAGAGACTAAGAAGCCATATATTTGTGCAAAGGACACCCTAAATGCAACATAAAGGAACAGATTATAGTGCGTTGACCCCATGCACTGTTACCTACTCTGTTATCTGTTCATTGACTGCAATAGTCTGCTGTAGGTTAACTGGGTATGTAAAACTGCCACAGAGAACATGATGAAGGCTGCTGTTTTTGTGCACGTACACACTGGTTTTCAATAGCACGTTATCTTTCTGATTCACTAATGGTACACTTAATACATTTGTTGGCTTGCCAATTAAATGCGGCAGCCATTGATGTCTGTTTTTTTTTAATAGCGTTATCAGTGTACTTTTACCAAAATCTATTTGCTAGTCAAGGTAATGACCAATCAATATTTCCCTCAAGCCAAAGTACACATAGAAACATGTGCATCACTGCAATTATTTGTTTGCTTTGCATGCTGGTACCATGCTATGCTCATCAGCTTTTAGGTGACTATTAACAAGCATTAGTTAGTTAAGAGAGAGAGAAGATAGATGCATGAACTAGCCACTTCGTTAGATACGCCCGTCAATCACATCGCAACATCTCATATCACGTAGACAATGTGACAAAAAGTTCAAACTCAACATCAGAATGGGGAAAAAACATGAGGTAAGTGACTTTGAACATAGAATGGTTGGATGGGCCAGATGGGATGGCCTGAGTGTTACAGAAACTGCTGAGCTACCGGAATTTTCCCACACAACCATCTCTAGGTTTACAGATAATGTTCCCAGTGAGCAGCAGTTTTCTAACTGGAAAGGATACTAATGTCTGGAGGAGAATGGACAGACTGCTTTGAGCTTGAAGGAATGCAACGGTAACTTAAATAACCACTATTTACAACAAAGGTTTGCAGAAGAGCATCTCTGAATGCACAGCTTGTCAAACTTTGAAGCAAATGGGCCACAGCAGCAGCAGCCGAAGGCCAGACTGGAACAAGAAACTGAGGCTACAATTCACACAGATTCACCAAAATTGGAGAATAAAAGACTAAAAAAAACTTTTCCCCATCTGATGAGTCTCCATTTCTTTTGCAGTATTCATATGGTAGGGTCAGAATTTGGTGTAAACGACATCAAAGCATGGATCCATCCTGCTTTGTACCAACAGTTCAAGCTGCTGGTGGTGTAATGATATGAGGGACATTTTCTTGCTGCGCTTTGGACTCCTCAGTACCAATTGAGCATATTTTAAATGCCTACCTGAGTAAAGCTGCTTACCATGTCCATTGTTTATGATCACAGTGTGCCCATCTTCTGATGGCAGCTTTCAGCAGGATAACGTACCACGTCACAAAGATCAAATCATCTCAAGCCTGTTTCTTGAACATGTACTCAAATGCCCTCCACATGTAACAAATCTCAATCAGATTGCTTCTGGGATAGAGTGGAATGGGAGGTTTGCATCATGGATGTGCAGCTGACCACTTTGCAGAGACTGTGTGATGCCGTCATGTAAAAACAGGCAAAAATCTCTGAGGAATTTTGACTGTACATTATTGAATCTAAGCCAAGAAGAATAGGAGGTCCAGACTGGTATTAACAAGGTGAGAGATTTAAGATTTTCATCCTGTTATTTCTGTGTTGTGACACTGAAGTTTTTTGAAAATGTCTCTCAACTATGCTATGCTAGCAGCATTTTAGTGTTATTTTAGTGTACGTTACCTGCATCAGGCAACACACCACAGCATTTACAGCCTGAGCTAGTTTCCAATGCCCATCACTGTTTGGGCCTTTAAAACACAGGAAAATTAGTAACACAAATAATCTATATAATAAATACACACATTAAAACACAATAGTCAAACACAACAAAATGCCAGATATTTTACCTCTGAAACCTGTTCTATGAATTGCCCATTAATCTTTAAGTTTAGCTGAGCTCGTTTTACGTAGTGAGCCAGAGAGGAAAAGCAAACTGACATCACTTTCTTGCTGTTGAGTGTAAGACAAGCATTTTCAAGCCCTGCTTGCGAGGAAAGAGACATGGCATTTTTACCTGATACGTCTATCACCGTACCAGCTGCACACATCTGAAAACCTGCTCTAGAGCCTGACTGTGGTAAATCATTTATATATAAACTAAAAAAAAGAAAGAAAAAAGGTGAACCTATGGAACACCTGGTTTAGAGGTTTAAAAGGATGATTTTTCATTATTAATAACACCACACATTGCTACACATTAGAAAGATGGGATTTAAACCACAGAACATGAAAAATAAAGACAAAACAGAATGAAACTTTGTGAAAGAGTAATGGTGTTTAATAGACTACAGTTATGGGCAGATTCATTTAACTTTATTCACAAAAAACAAGCATGTTGACATTGCTATGAGAGGCCGTTTGCTGTAAAGCTAAAGACGAAACAAATACAGCTACAATCAAAATAAGCTAAAATACTGAGAGAATGTTTAATCTAAATGTATTGTCTGCCAATAAAAAAAAAAAAAGTAGCCCCTCCACAGTACTCTCTTGGTCAAAACTTTAATATGAACACATTCAGGAGCCACCTTAAAGGCTCTTTTAGTGAACATAAGACCCTGCAAATAAATTACAAGCATGACACTTTTAAAAACAACACAACTCTCAAGCTTTACAATTAATTTTCCAAAGGCAAAGAAGAAAAAAAAAATACAAATTTGTTAAGACTGTACAATGTTACGTTTCATTACAATTTAACAGGTGTTAAGTGGCATAAATCGACAGTAAATACAACTATAAAAGTATTTCATTGAGATCAAAACTGTTGATTTAAGGGTTTTTTTTTCTTGAAATATATAAAATTTAGGAGAAACCGTATAACAGCAAGATTTCCCCTTTTTGAAATGCTAAAGCTCTAGTCTTTGACTATGGGCCATAACTTCACAACAGTGTTGTCACACAGGTCATGGCTAGACAGGAATGTTGTTATTGGAAAAGGGTCTCCTCAGGCCCAGCAAACAAAAGGCAAATTCAATCCATGTCCAAGCCTATTCATGTATTCGTCCTGTGCTCATCAGTATTTGCCAAGCTCGCACTGGGCAGCGATAAAGCCATTCTAATTACTGGGTTGTCCTTTTGAACTAGCCCACTCCTGATTTTGAAATGGGCTGCTTAGTCATAGGTCCACATTTTTTTTTGCTTCACCAGCAGTTTGCGCTTGAATCAATATACCATTGTCACTTTTAAATGTCTTCATCATCTGGAGCCTCCGTTGGTGGCCTTTAGTTGTTCTCTTGCGAAACTGTAGTTTCCTGAGTAAAGGGTGAAATGACAGATATTGTTATGGCGAGATGACGTCACTTTCCTTTATATCAAGTCCCACTCAAAGCATTTAGGGTCAGGTTCTAAACTGTATGTGAAATAGCCTCAAACACTTCTTGAGAGCTAGGAGCATCTGCAGAGTTCGGTTCACTGTGTGATCGCACTGACGTACTTATCTCATCTTATCTCGTCTGTTTGGTGTTGCAATCAAATGAACTAAATTAACAGTGATATGACCAAGGTATGCTTATATAACTTGTAGATTTAAGATAAGGCCAATGTTCTTTGGCAGGGTGGCCTTGATTTCTCCCTTTATCTTTCCTGTAATTATTATTAATACCTAATTTATTGAAGAGCATCCGATTCCAATTCCAATCTTCCAATTTACAGCTGTGGGCCCATATTGATTCTCCTCCCACTGAACTTTCATACGTCTCTTAAATGTTTAAGAACATTTTTGTCCACTCACGCAACTTTTTTTGTCAAAGCAGAAGCAACTGGGAGCACATTAAACAGAAAGGAAATGGGAATTTTATACCAATTCATGAATCTTCAAAGAGTGCCGCGTTTGTTCTTTATGGGCTCTGTTTAATGAGAGCGGCAAAAACTATTAAAACTTCCCACTTCCTGCTCGTAAGGTATTTTTTATTGAATGAGAGACGGGGGGAGCAGGGGATGAGGCGCAGCTGCACTGTAAACAGTATATGTATATATAGAAAAATAAATATGAATTAAAATGCTCCAATTTATTTTTGTAGCATGCACATTGTCATAAAATAGTATATCTCTGGATTTAATTCCCTACTATTACAGTCTGGAAACTTCCACCTGTGGAAATGCTCTTTGCAAATTCTGGGCTTTCAAAGCAAGATAAGTACTTGAAACTTTTCGGGGGATTTTGTTTAAAGCATGAATCAGAAGATGAGAACCTGCAGATTTCACCTAATATGTCTGTGTTTTAAAAAAAACAAACAATAAAACTGCTTACAAAGGGAGTCCTTTCTCCGTATTTGCTCCAGAAGGTCATCTTGACAGTGTTCCTGTGTCCTGTCCGCTGGTCAAATGTCTGGCAGGTCTCGAAAGGAGGACTGTACAGGTGCAAGCTCACCGCGGGCTCAGTGTGGCTGACATTTTCCACACGATGCAGACCAATGGAGTCTAAAGCACACACACACACACACACATATACATTTATGAACAAAACAGCATGCGTATACCGCAGGAAAGCTTTAAAACAGAGCTTAACCACATTTAAAGGCAGGGCTATAACCAGCAGCACAAACATCACATCAGGGCTCCGTTTGCCTCGGGGACATACACTGCCTGTGAAACTAATTAGACATTGCATAACTGCACAGTTTGGAAACATGGGTTTTTTTTTTTTTTACTGCTGGCAAAGACGCCACACATTTAACACTGTTCCACATGATCATGACTGAGGTATAGAGAAATGCCACGCAAGCATATCTCAAACGATCCCATTCATTTGTTTGCTCTCTTGTATTGAACACAGTATGGGTGTCACAAAGGTGTGTGTAAAATGTAGAGCCAGTTAGACTACAAACATGTCAATAGAGATCCAAATATTGATGAGGACAAGCTTTAATAAAAAAAAATAAATCAAAGTTTGGTTTCTCACCATTTATGTAAGCAACCTTGTTTTCCTGAAGAATTCTTTGTGATTTTTGGTCCATATCTCCATGTGATTTGCTCTCCGGCCACTCGAACAGCGTCTCCTTCAGCTGACCCTGCAGCAGCTTCAGGAAGCAGTGGGAGTCCGTGTGGTCATGGATACTACTGCAAAGCGTTAAAGAACAGTGTCACAATAAGACCATACAGTCCTTTTCATTAAAATTAGGCAAGAAGCTGAAGATGCTAAAAGACTGTTGAACCATGAGCCATTGTGTTGTGGTAAGTTTGCACGATGAGGGCTAAACATGTTTCTCTTCCAAAATTCTTGTCATTTTTATGCATGTTCTCAAAAGAAAAAAGCGAATCAAAACCAAACTAGAAATGCTTAGAACATTCTTATTTTACCACATTGGTATACCACATCACTACCAGGTTCCCCTGTACTCAGAACTGCAGCAGGATTGTGGTAAAACAAGTGTCCTTTCTTGTGTAAAAAACAAAAAACCCATCTGCTTATCTTTAATATGCAATCATAATGCAATCATATAAAAGAGAAGCCTGCAAGATTTGCAACACACCCAGGAATGATCAGACTTTGTATCACTGTCAGGTCTTTGGGTGACATTTGCTGATAAAGTGGAACATGTGAAAGATATCAAACAATGTCTGTTTACATAATCAGTCAGTGTGGAGAACATTGGACTTTCTTATCTTTATTAACTAATGCAATAATTGCCAGTAAGAATCATATGACTATATGGTCTGTGCTATCTAATAGTACAGGCTTGGAACATGACTAAAAACCAAAAACAGCAATCTTATTGTTAATAGGTTTGAACTTTAAAACAAGTTCTATTTCTCGCTGTTAGTTAGTTTTGTTGGTTTTTTTTAAAAAAAAATTATATTTATTTTTTTTTTAGAGGCACGTGTCTTACCTGCCATGGCCTTCACCCCAGCAGAGAATCATGAGATTGAACTTTCCATTACCAGCATCAACCAAGTTCCTTGTGTATCTGCAGGAAAAAGAAAACTGCCAAATAAATGTGGAGTCGTATGATGCATTATGCATCATATCGCAGCTATACAGATGCATGGAAGAGGGAATGGCTTCAAAGGTGGAGAACCTGTAAAGCTTTCATCACACAGATGAAACTGGAAACTACTGTAAATGTCTTGATGAAGTGGAAACATAAAACAAATAAACACAGACCATTAAATCCAATAACGGAAGATAATACTGAACTTTAACAAACCTCAGCCTCAAAGAAACTGTCAATATTCGACCAATTCGAGGTTTATTTGGTTCAAATGTCTTTTCAAACGGTGCAGAAAATCAAAGACTGACTTGTAATGCAATTTTTTGTGAAAATTTTATCTGATAAGGACAGAAATATTACAATTTTATTTTGGGTAATCTGCACTAAAATCCAGCTGGACCCCAAAAGACAGGCAGACAAGAAGATTTCCAGCCTTGAAAGGTTTTAATCAATATCCTATATTCCCATACAGGCAAGGGGAGATGCAGCTGTGAGATCAGGAAGCTAGCAGGAGTCAATTACTTTCAGGACTTTCTAACAGAAAGGCTTTTCTTTCTCTCTTTTCTTTTTTCCAGTTTCCAGTCTCAGTTTGCTTAGGTTTGGGCATGAAAAACTACTTGGATAGATTTACTAAAAGATTAGACTTTTGGTTAAAATTCCCTGATCAACCATTTTAACCAGGCTCAGGGAAAAGAAAGCCTGTCTGGCAGAGAGTCTCAAGAGCAAATTTATCCCATGTGCCAAAAATCAGCGGGTGTGTATCTGTTCTTGGTGTTGATTGGATGGCACACACCCGCCTTCCATTGAACCCTCACTAATCAAAACACTGGGACAGGAGGGGCTCTTTAACGTTTTGAATAGAAGAGTGAAATAAGGAATGAACTGGTTTGCATATCAGCTCGTCTGACACGACCTTTCAAAATAAAGTACATTACACAGCAAGCATTTTTTTTTTCCAAATTAAAACTTTACGTAACGAAAGCTGGTGTTCTATATGGGGAAAACGAGCAGTTTTGATTCAAAATTAATGCTTATCAGAGCATAGCAACCACTGAGCTAACTACTTTGTAAATTAAAAAGAACATAGTGTAAATAAAGTTAAAAAAAATAAAGATTGGGAAAATCTTTAATAAAATCCACTATGGATTAAAAATAAAAATTACACGACACCAGGTCAAAGTGCAACAGCATAAATGAATAATATCGGAACAGTTAGGAACTGTGAAAAAACACAAATATTACCTGTATTGGTCAAACTTTGCATACTTCATCCACTCCTGAGAATTGCTCTCATATGACTCCATTATATTCTGCACCTCCTCAACATTGATGCTGTCACTCTCGAAGATGTTGTGCAGGATTTTTATCAGGTCGTCGAGAGTTTCTGGTTTGACCACCTCGGTATGCTCCATCGCTGTGCTGCAAAGGAAGGTTTTTTTTTTCCAGATATTTATCTTCCGTTAAAATTTCAGATTTCTCTTGCTACTTTGCACAGTCCTTTACTTTTATAGGACCGGCGCCGCAATTTGGGGGCGAGCGGGTGACGGACTGTACCATTATGTAAACTGGTGAACGCCCACTCCAATTAAAATTTCGAATATTCTCTCCCTGTAATGTTGCAAAAATACGGGACTGTATGTTCGCCATACTCACTTTACAGAAGTTACAGGGCGTTCATTTTATTTTTGTATGTTTTCACTAAAATATGCAGGAATCTCACACTTTAACAACTTGGACTAATCCTCTTTGAGACCAGTTCCACCTCGTTGTCGCAAACACAAACACCTCTTTTCTCTTTGTCCCTTTCTTTCTCCCTTTCACTGAGACATTCCTTTAACAGTGGCCTTGCACCCGCTTTTTTGTGGGGGCTCTCCTCCGAAACGATCCAAGGTGCGCGCTGCAGTCCTGAACCAGGATGGAGGAGAAAAAAATTGGGGAAAAGAAGTTTGAACGGCATAAAGTTATGTTATGGGAGACATAAGATTTACTATGCCTGCATAGATTACTGTAGATTTTAATTTATCTTAGCCAGCCCTTGTTTTTGTTGCATAAAGTCATTAGAATATTAAAAGCTTTGTAGTAGTTGTCAGCTATCTGGAAAATAAATTATGTATTCAGTTACAAAATATTCTCTTGGGTTTAGGTTAGCATTGGTGGAAAAGTACCAGTTTATAGTCCCATGTTAAAAATAAAAATAAAATAAAAGAGTAACCTAGCCCATTGTCAGCATACCAGTCGAAGCAAAAGGTAGATTCAAATCTGTGCACCTTTTCCATCCTGGAGAGCAAAGTGATTAAATGCCGTCGTTTAAATTTTTTTTTTTGTCTGCGCGTATTTTTTTTCCAAACTGGGACACAAACAGCCAGTTAGGCAAATGTTTTTGATGACGTAACCAACGTGCTCTTCACACTGTGCTCTAGGAGCTGTTGATCAACTGATCAACCAGTCCAGCGTCACATGCAACTCATTCCGCACAGGTGATTTTTAGGCCCCCACCTGTTTGCCCCCCCCCCAAAAAAAAGAAATAGAAAGAAACCGTGTATAACGAGTTTTCTGTGGGTCAGTATGTGAAAAATAATAATAATTATTAAAAATAATTAAAAAAAAATAATGTGTGTCTGTACATGCTGCTGAGCAGTGACTGCTCAGAAATCTAAAACATCAAACGAGATATCAGAGAGCTGAGTTACAACTTTGGTCACAGTGCCTTGCGCAAAGACTAGGTTTAAGAAATATATTTAAAAAAATCAAAAATAGATTTAAAAAAGGGCGTTTTCACATTTCCATAAACAAAATAATTACAATTCTTTGAATTTGAATTAATATATTACATTGAATAAACACCCACCATTTGTTTCCAGTCATCCAACATGTATCTTTACTTTAGAGAAAAATCGTGCCTGGCAGAGGAAGAGGCAGGTTCATGTTTACTAGAACAAAGAGTGGAGAACTTTCTGTGCATCACAATGTGCCAAGTTTTCGTCTGAGCTGCCACATCATCATTGTAAAGTGCACTTTTGCGCCACCCTGTGGCTCAAACTTTGACTCTTCATTCAGCTGTCCATGTGGAATAAAAACTGCTATTTCGTGGCATTTATGAATATTTATCAGCTTAACTGAAAATGATATAGCAAATGTTTACCCAGTGTTGTACATTATTTGAAATAAAGTTCATTCAACTAATGTGACATCTGAGTGGCTGCAGAGAAGGTAAGATATAGATATAGATATCCACAATTTTGTTTGATTGAATTGCTGTGT
>VUQK01029978.1:35685-45807 GCA_015106715.1 Bujurquina vittata
TGGCTAAATGTGCTGCGGTTTCAGTTTTTCACATTTAGCCATGTGGTTTTGAAATAGCACCCATTTTCACAAAGATTGTTGTTGGTTTAAAAACAACAGAATTTTATGTATTGTTTATGAAAGACAAAGAAAAGTAAAGACTATTGTGATGAACTATGAATAATTGATTTACGTTCTGTGATAAATGATGGAAGTTACCCAGGAGCATTAAATAAAGATGGTTATATTTATTTCAGCTTTGAGTGTTTAATATCTAGGTGTTTTATGAGAATGTGGATCTTTCAGATCAATTTGAGAAGTGATTTTGATCATGTTTCACATTTTATTGTGTCATGTAAAGTGCGGCACCGGTCTTGGTGTTGTCTCGGTCTCGGCCTCCCTTGGTCTCGGTCTTGACTCGGTCTCGGACCCTAAAAGTCTTGGTCTTGTCTCGGTCTCGATACACTCCGGTCTTGGTCTTGTCTCGGTCTCGGGTTAGGTGGTCTTGACTACAACACTGCTAAGCTCCCTCTCGTTTTTAGTCCAGAGGATATGGCGTATATGTTTTCCAAAAATAATTTCAAATTTTGATTCATCTGACCAAAGAACAGTTTCCCGTTTTGCCGCAGTCCATTTTAAATGAGCTTTTGCCCAAAGATGGCTTTAACTTGCGTTTGTGGATGGCATGGCAAACTGTGTTCACAGGCAGCGATTACTGGAAGTGTTCCTGAGCCCATGCGGTGATTTCCATGACAGAGTCATGCCTGTTTTTAATGCAGTGCTGCCTGAGGGCCCCAGCCTTTAGTTGTCCCTGTCCTAGCTTTTTTTTTTAAAGTGTTGCTGCCACCAAATTCAAAATGAGCTAATATTTTTCATGAAATGTCTCAGTTTAAATACTTGATATGTTTTTCTGTGTCCTTTTGTGAATTGGGTTTAAAGCATTAAGTGTGAATAATTAACCAGACAGATGCATTAAGATTCATGCATCTTTCTGGCTTCAAAATTGAAATAAATAATAAAAACAAAACAAAAAGTATATTTGCCACATTTTTTATTTTAAACAGTATTGTCCCAGAATTTCACAGTCACTGCATCAATAGTACATAGCCTTATTTTACACTGCCATGCACTCTTCACACTAAAGCTGATGTTCTTTTCTACCTTGTGGAATCTTTTGGTACAAAACAATCAGTACGTTATGTTTTTAGTTAGAAGTTCCTTTGAAATTCACTGACATCTTTCATGTTAAGCCCTGAACTCTTGATTCCTAACTATGAGATCTGAGCACTTCCCACGTCACTATCATTAACACTTGTGATTCTTTTTTTTCTGAACAGCATAAAAGAAGCAGTGACTTTAATCAATGCAATTGATGTGAACAAGTTCTCCAGACTGATCTCCCGCATCATACAGAAGCTTCATCTGAAGGTACGGTGACTGCACAGTGTTATCTGTGCCTAAGACGAGAGGCTTCACAGCAAAGCTGTCGTGCCAGAGAGAGCAGTGCATGCATAAGGACTTACTGAGCGTCACTCACATTCGAATCTAATTAATGTGCACACAGACCTAGACCTGTTAATCTTTCTGGGTTTTCACAAGATTTACTTGTCATGCTAAGTATTTTATTCCAGAGGCCGTTTGGCTGGTTACTAATGGGAGGTATTGCACCTGTGTTTAATAATATATAATGCAACAGATGTTTTGGCATGGAACAGCAGGTGAGCACAAGATGATTTAACTAAAATAACACGTTCCATTAGACTGAATACAATTTCATCATGTTAATAGTGTAATTTCTGCTTTTGCTACAATTCAGCGTACTGGATAAATAAATTTTTTTGATATTTATGCAATTAGAACAAATAGTTTATCTTGTTAGTTTATACTTTTTACCCTTCCTGCCCTGAAAGGCTGATGGGGTGGCCGGAAAACTTGAGAAATTTGAGAAATATATCACTTAGGATTTTCACGTTTATGCCATAAGTGCATCTACTACGAGTCTGAGGGGTAGCACTGGAAACTGCAGTATTTTTTTTTTAAATTCATACAATAGCAATTTTGTTGCCTTTTACTTGTGTGATGTAAGTTGCTACAAACCACAGTGTATCAGTGTCCTAGCAGCCACATTAAATAAAGACTAGCACTGTTACCACTGTCGCCTCACAAAAAGAAGGTCAGCGGTTTGAATCCACCGGTCAGCTGGGGCCTTCTGAGTTTGTACGTTCTTCCTGTGCTCTGCTCAGGTACTTCCTCTGGCCTCCAATGACATTCACGTTAGGTTAAGTGGCAATTATGAATTCGCAGCAGAACATGGTCACCTAAAACTTGACTATCATGCTGCATGTTCCTCACTGAATGAATGTAAGCTCCTTATAGGGAAAACCCCATAAACTTTGTAGCTGTCACATTTGTCAGATTAACACTGACACCCGCATATGTTTTAAAGCTAATTCTGAAAATTTGTTGATTGTCAAGCTTTTCATTCATATATTTTATTTCTACAAAACAGTAGTTACGTTTTTACATTGCATAGCAATTTATATGTATTTTTTCTACAAAGGGAGAGCGGACATTCAGTGAAGAAGAGGAGGAAAAACTCCAGGCTGCTCTCTCATTGGATAAAAATGCTCTAAACCTAGTCTTGGAAACTTCTGCCTTTATACTAGAGCAAGTGAGTGATCATCAGACATCAGACATCCAGTTGTGTTTATCTTGATTTTTGGCTAATTAATCTGAATTTATCTGAAATCTGAATGCTATTTTTGCAAAGCTGGAGTTACTTTTTTGTTGTTTAAGAATATTATGGCAATGGTGATTAGATAGGATGGAGAAGACCAAGTAGGAAAAGGGTTTTGTATGGTGTTCCTTGGTCTGTAAGGAAAAATAATTTACTTCAATCCACTTACAGTGCTGCAGTACAGATAGAGGGTTCTGCAAATTTACAATGTATTATTGTCATACAATTATCATATAAGAAAAATAAGAAAAACCTGCCAAGAGATTGGCTTGATGTCTGTACTGTAGCTTTTGCATCACATTGTGAGCCAATTTCTCCAGCTGGGGTCACTGTTGTGTTGTGAGTAGTTATATTTGGGTGTTTGATTAAATGGATCGTTCTTTAATAATTGTACTTGGACAGTATACCTTCAAAAGAATTAATGCATTTTATGCTAGTTGCATCATCCTGCACTCTTCTCTCATCACCTCTCCTGTCCTCACTGTTTCTAGGCAGTGTATCATAACGTAAAGCCAGCCTCTTTGCAACAACAGCTGGAGACGGTTCATCTAACCCCGGAGAAGGCTGAAGTTTTCTCTCAAACCTGGGCAACTGCTGGACCTGAGCTGGTGGAGAAACTAAAACTTAATGTGTTTGCCCCAAAGAAGGTACAGACAAAAGTTTCTTTTTTTGGTCCCTGTTTCCATCAGACTATTTTTAACACTATATTTGTATTTTAGAACCAACATGCACCAAAAAAACCCAAAACATTTGCAGTTTATTGTGCATGTCTAGACAAGAAATTTTAGCGCTATCCAAAAACAGTATCCATCTACACTGCAGTGCTTGTAAACCTATTATTTTGGGCATTCATGCACCTGTGCTGGTGTAAACAGGAAATAAAAGCCAGCATACAGTGTAATATTTTTTCTTGAACCGTAAGACCTTGTCAGGAAGCAAACACAAGTGTCTTCATTACTGCATCCAAAATACTGAGTCCCTGCCTATTCAGACTAAACTAAAAATGTATCAGCTGCATTTCTAAATATCAAATTTGTACAGTTCTTACCTGCGGGGTATTGTGAACGCTAGGCAGACACTTTTTAAAGCTACACAATTTAATGTTAGTGTTGATGTACCTGAAATCTGAACTTTGCCTGCGCCTGCTACAATATCTTTTAAACCCAAAGCATGTTTCTAAACCAGTGAGTGAGATTATTACACTACTTAACTGAGTCATTATATCTTATTTTCATCATGAACTGAGTTCTCTTGAACTCATAATATGATATGAATATGAATTTGAAAATCAACATTAGACTCTCTATATTAAGACTGACCTGCTTTTATGTGGATTCTTTCCAGCTGTTTGGATTACAAAGGGTTCTTTCAAAGCTCGCACAAGTTGTTTCATTAATTTTAAAACTTGTTTCCCTCTATAACTTGATTAAAGTGCGACACTTCAAACAGCATTCCTTTGAGAGACAAGGGAATTAAGATCAAACACAGAATAAATACGCAGCATGTACACATCAGTCACATTATGCTCGGGCTGTTGCTGTTGTCATACATTTATATGTCTCACCTGCTTGTGTCTCGCAAATCATCCCCCTCTCCCTAATGAATTTGTACGTTGAAGGATGTGACAGCTATTGATCCTTGAGAAGCCCTCTGCTACTGCTGTATCTTTGAGCAAAGCAATTAAACAAAAGAACTATAATAAAACCAATACTATAGTAGCTAAACCAATATGTCCAGTATGTTTTTCTCACAAGCACTTTTTGCATTGAATGGAAGGCTGAATTTGATGTTAGACCCACTTTTTATAGGAAACACACCATTTCCATTCTGCAGAGACCTTTTCATTTCTTCCACATACTCACTGAATATCCCAACTTGCTCAGTAACAAAACTGGGTGTGAACAATAAAGCTGCAACCAACTTGGCCAACACAACATTAACTGGTAATTCTTTTGGTTTAGTGATTAATTGTGTGTATCAAAAAAATGCGGGTCTGAGCCTCTGATATCTCAGGACTTGGGTGTTTTCTTCTTTACTGATAATATCACAATTGTAAATGGGATATCTGTGGTTGGACAAAACCTGACATTTAAGATTCCACCTTGGGCAATTATAAATGACCTTTCCCCCCCGCGTTATGGTATTATGCTGAGCAAATGAGAAAACAATCAGCAGATCAATCAGTATGGACTAAATAATAACTGCGAGATATAGCTATAAGCTTAGTGCTGCTGACACCGATATGTGTGTGTGTCAAGACAAACAAATTAAGTAAATTTTGCAGTCACTGAGTAATGTTTGGTGTTAAGTTTTTAATCCACAACAAAAATGAGCAACAGTTTTACTAAAGAGTACAACCCAGAGATCACCTCAGTGATCTAAAAACGTTCGCTGTCGAAATACTTCCCAGACATGTGAGAACGGGATGTCAGGTTAATCTTTATGCTAGCTGCTGGCTGTTGTGTGATTGAATAGGCCATTTGCGGCTTTAATTAACTCTGCTGTTTACAGAGAATTAAGAACTTTTCATCTGAGGCATTTCAGAAAAAATACCTTTCAATACCTGCTTTTCATTTAAAAAGAAGCATGTATATATATGTATATATGGCAGCAGTGCTTATGTACTGTACCATTAGAATAGTCATTTATTTTCAACAAAATATAAAAATACTGCATATTTAATATGCATATTTAATTCACTGGATATATTTTATTAACAAATTTATTTAAATCCGTTAAAAAATAAAAATCGTGAAATTGCGATGTTTATTCTTGCTAATTTGAATGATGTTCCAGTATTCATAAATGTATTTCAAACCTTCCCCACCTCACACCTGTGCTGTGATGCATCCACAACCAATAAGTCACACATGGTTTATTATTATGGCCTCTCCCTGCACCATAAAACACTTAACTGCCCCGCCTTGACTCACCGCTGCTAATCTATCACACTGCTTCAGCTGACTGGTGAAGTGTATCTCATTAAATCAGCCAAGCAGGTGGGGAATTGGTAAGGTTGGTATAAGGAGACACTACAAGGTTTTATAAGAGTTCACATCACATCCCATGGGCTTTCCTTTTTTTATATTTGTTGAAGAAGTTGGGCTGAGAGGATGATGTTATGACAACTTTGCAGTTTGGAAGCAAGCTGTGATAATACAGAATAAGAAAATGCATTTGATGGTTAAATATTGTTAAAGTTGTCTGCTTGCCTTTGTCTTTGTTATGATATTGTGATGCAGATTATATTGATTAATAAGAAGTGCTTTGGGAACATGAAACAGTTTAAAAAAAAACACACACAATAAGAAGAAAGTGCAGCGTAAAAAAATCCCGTCAAATAGTCCCAGCATAACGAGGATGAGACAGAAGTACTAATAAAATAGCAATTAATTTATGGGAAAAACTTAATCTTTGAAAAGCTGCCTGGGGTGGTCATTAAACTGAAGTGAGAGACTTTATTTTTACAGTTATATTAATTCTAAAAACCGCCTCTTTTTGTGTGTTTCAGCTGGAGTATGTCGGTTGGCAACTGAACCTGCAGATGGCCCAATCCAGCCAAGCCAGACTGAAGTCTCCCAGCGCTGTCCTCCAGCTGGGACTCCAGAGCGAAAACTCAGAGGTATGACATGAGATAGGATAAGATCGCATTTATTAGTCCCATAGTTGGGAAGTTCACATTATTAGAGCAGCAAAATGAATAGAGGAGGAATAAAATAAATAGATGTGACATTCCATGTAACATATAACAATAATACTATACAACAATAGAAGAAAAATGAACACTAAGCAATTTAAATGCAAGTAAATGTATAGATATGTACGCATGTATATATGATACAAAAGAGACAGTTTGATATTTTCAGATGCCTGGTAGCAGCACATGTATCAACACATAAGAATGCCTGTCTTATAGCTTCACTTATCTAATGTAAACACCCTGTTTGCTACAAGTCTTATTGTGCTCTTTGATCACAGAGCTGTTCTTTGTAAATGTCAATTAAGAGGCACCACCAATCTTTTCCTCTTTTTTGGGCTAATCCCTCTGGTCTCTGTCTTGATCCAGAGGTAGACTTACATCTAGCTCCAGGGTAACTGTAGTGTATGGATCAGAGATCAGGGAGCTTGTTATCGGAAACCTCCTGGGTGTTTTTGTTCTCTTGAGAGCCTTATTGTGTGGCTGAAATTGGTCAGTATGTTGGGATTGTTTTGTAACTAGCTGTGTGAATTGTATGAATGCCCAGCATCTCAGCTTTGTTGGAACATGTTTTAGATTTCGTCTCAGTGCTCGCCTTATTGACGCCACTTGTGATTTTCTTCATTAATATTCCTACTAACGAATATATGCACACAGATAATAAGACAAATAATGAAGCAGGATTCTAATTAACCTTAAATATTTCTTCTTCTAAAGGAAACCACTACCACACGTGATTTAAATATTGTTTTGAGTTTTTAACTTTCTATCAAAGCGTTTTCCTGTTTCCATTTATTTTTACTCAGTAGTTTGTTTGGATACCAATTAGCTAAAACCATGTACTTAGTCTGATAACTGAGACCTCATGAGCCTCCCTCACTCATTTATTCTTTTTCCACTGGGAGAGCTACTGCTCTGCAGCTGTCGTGAAAGCAATCAGAACTGAAAAGACAGCGTCTTTTTAACATTAAATGATTTTCAACCTTTGAAGTTTGAGATTTAATTGAAACATTTTCACGAGTCTTAATGATTTAATTCTCTAACAAGCTCATCCTCAAACATGAACATGTACTTAGTGAAATGCTGTCAGCATGTACAGTATCTGTATGTATATATTTGAGAAATACTTGAAATAGATTGTGTAGACTGAGTGCTACACACGACTTTTGTTTGTTGGGACAGATTTTGAAAATTAGAGTTTTGGCCTTTGGGCATTTGAATGGTTTCTTGTAAAGCAGTTTTTGTCTCAAAATGGTGGGACTGATTATCCCCACAGCCCGGATAGTGGAGTTCCAGCTGACTAGTCAAGTGTCTTTCTTGCACACTGCTTTGTATTCAGACCCTGGAGAATGCCGGCTCAGCCTAAATGTGGAATTAGGCATGGCATATTCAAATTGCTGTCGTCTTAAATACGGGCCTATAGGCGTGAGCTAGAAAAAAAATATGTGTTTTCCTTTATCTTTGTGAATATGACAGCAGTACAATTTTTTTAATGTATTTTTTTGTGTGTGTGTTCTCCCTGGGCTTTGCAGGAGAGGTATTAATTTATTTAAATCCACTTACACAATTTCCCTTGTGGGAGGAGATAGCTGGGGGGCTAAAACGAGGCTGGTTAAAAGTGTAAAGGGATCAACTTCACTGAACGTCACTGGGGTGCACGTTCACCAGTGACCTGCAGGGGCCACTGTTGCCTCACAGTTGGGAAAGCATCCCTCAGGGGCAGTAAAGTATCCGAGATGGATAAGATACCTCGTTTAAGTTTGTATTAAGGTACTTTGAGTGTGCGCTTTTCTTTTAAATTTCCATTGGTGCTTTCTGATCAGAGTTTCCTGACAGTAAGTTTGTTTTCTTCCAAACTCTCTGAGAATCCCTCGGTGAAACTTTCGGGATGTCAAAACACTGCAGTGACTGAGAAGTAAATTAGTTGTGAATAGAAATGAAATTCAGCTGCGAGTGTCATATTAATTACAGCACAGATTTATAGCACCGTCAGTGCTGGCTGTCTAATGGAGAGGGGAAGAGAAAACAGCGAATGGAAGAGAGCAGAGAATTAAGAGGTGACAAAGACCGAAATATTAAGACATAAAGGTGAAAGAGGAGGTAAAAACAAGGGGAAAAAATCGTAGGATGAAGAATAATGGAGAAAATTGGGATCAAGGAAAGACAGCACAAGATATGTCAGAGGATGGCAACAGTGGCACTTTGTATTTTATTGATTTCTTGGAACCTAAGTGGAGAGTAAGACTCTCCCATCTGACTGGCCTCCTACTTCATTAGCACTCTTCCTGAGGAGGAGGACTGCCAGGGGGCTTCACATCTCATTCTCCAAACTATATGTGACGTCCAGTGTATCTGCAGTAGAGTGGATAAGATGTTAGAAGGCATACTTGAAATTAAAAGTGAGTGAAGTGGAATTTTTTAATTTTTATATTTTTTTCTATTTGTTGAAGTATATAATACCAGGGGAAGATCTTTCATAACACCCTCTGTCTCTAAAATGTGTGGACCAACACTGACTTTATGGATTATAGTTTCTGTTTCCATGCAATAATGACTTCACCCATGTGAGCTGCTATTTTCCTTAACTGAATTTGTGTTGAAAGTTTCTGTTTCAGTTAAGAAAACTGAGGATGCACTGCAGTATATCTGCACAGTGGCATAAATGTCTTCTCATGCACTCCTTAATATTTCAAGAGTAAGAGCTCTAGTTTACCCTCATAAGGACCGGAGAGATCGGCCTCATTCAGTGAAGGTATGACGCAAGACCTGTTGCATTGTTATCCCAGCGGGGAGGGGGCTGAGACAGGAAAATGACTTGATTGATCTGCTGTCAAAAGAAAAGAAAAGTTCGGGGAAAAACTTGATGTGAGCAGATGATGGAAGAGAGGATCAGGATGCAGCAGAAGGTGATAGCAAGGACAAAGAATAGAGAAAAGACTACAAAGAAAACTTGAGAATGGCAACAGAAAGATGACAGTGAGAATTTGCTGAAATTTCTCATGCAGTTTGCATTAGGCTACGTGAAGTGGTTATAATAGTTGTTGTGTGGCATGCCACTTTATATCAGGGAGTGTTTCTGAGCTTCTGAGAAACAGGAATGTCTACTTTTATCTGTATTTTAAGAAGGTTTTTGTTGGCATGCTAGCTAGACTGCAGATAACCTGATTAAATATTTTTAACTGCGTAGACCTTGAGATAGAAGTACATAATCTAACCATTTTATTTCAGAGGTGTGTTGTTTGTGGGACTTTGGCCAGTGTGGAATTAATTTACTTTAAGAGAAATAACTACTGGCTTTCTACCCAAAATCTGCTGTATTCATATTTGACTGCTTGACTTTGTAACACCACACAGGCATCTACAGTGAAGAAGTGTTTGCCCCCTTCCTCATTTCTGTTTTTTTTGCATGTTTGTCACACTTAAGTGTTTCGGAACATCAAACCAATTTAAACAATAGTCAAGGACAACACAAGTAAACACCAAATACAAGTTGTAAATGAAGGTGTTGATTAGTAAAGGTAAAAAAAATCCAAACCATCATGGCCCTGTGTGAAAAAGTGATTGCCCCCCTTGTTAAAACATACTATAACTGTGCTTTGTCACACCTGAGTTCAATTTCCCTAGCCACACCCAGGCCTGATTATTGCCACACCTGTTCCCAATCAAGACATCACTTAAAAAGGAGCTGCCTGACACAGTAAGGTTCACC
>VUQK01029985.1:20118-30950 GCA_015106715.1 Bujurquina vittata
AGTAATAGTAATTTTCGAAAGAGGATTTTCTCAAAACCCTAAACGAGCCCCATTTTGAAACTGCTCCCGTGACTTCATTTGTGAACACAGGAAAATAAAAATGACGCCACTGTTTAGAAGCATTTGTTCGACAGGTGCGCCGAGGCAAATTCAACAGGGCTCTGCCACAGTGCCTGCATTTTCAGTTGGCAGATCATAGCGTGTAGGGGCATTCTGATTGGCTGATGATACTTCAAAGTAATTTGTGGAGCATGTAAGTAGTTCAAAGCATTTCTTAGCGTTTCAACTCCGATCTTTCAGCTGCACGCATTCACAGTAGCATTTTCGTCAGGAAATGCCTTTTCTAGTTAAATCTGATATTTTGTTTTCCCCACCATAAAGAGCACAATCTGATACAGAGGTATGTCAATGTAGTAACTGATACTGTATCAGTAGTCACAGTCAACATCCCAGTATGAGAAGCTATAAATAGATCCCAAGCTTAAAAAGAGTAGTTACACTTAGCCTACCGAGACATTTAGCAAACTTTTTAAAACATACATATACAGAAATTGTGCAGAATGACCAGTTGGAGTCTAATGTTTTGTTTTGTTTTTTAATCTCAGTCCTCATGGGTAACAAGGCAGCCACAAATATTACTGGTTAAGTCCTGTCATGTTTATTGTTTAACCTACACTACACAGGAATAGGTAGTTAGGAACAGGGTTATCAACATATTGATTAGCCAGCATTTGTTGTGCCATTAGGAAATTTGTTTTTAGAGCCAGTACATACAGAAATGTACAGCATTACACAATGAACACAGCGTACACCTATTATACATACTCACCGACAGAGACATTGCTACCTATATCACAGGGCAGACTTAACTTCACACAGTAAATTTTTGATCTAAATAAAGAGTAGTAGACAGAACAAACTTTAAAAAAAAAAATTAAAAAAAAAAACTTGCTTCAAAGCATAAAAACAGACAACAACTGTTACATTTAGTGTACACTTTTGCAAATTAAGCTCATGATCTGCATTGCATGCCTAAATTCCACACTGATCATTTCCTATCATTGCAATAGGAATGGTAATGTGGTAAGAACATTGGTTTACTGTTTCTAACTGTTTCTAACAAGTGGCTCCTTTGGTAACAAGCAAGAGTTCAAAGATCTTGGTCGATATCTGGTAAAGGGAGAGTAAAGCACATCACCAGTGACTACAGTACCACTATGAAATGAGAGTCTGTTTCAGAGGCTTTTAAATCCCATCTCTAGACATTGCTCATTTCTCATAAAATCTACACATCTAGTATAATACTGACATAGCTATTGTAATCAAGATTCTGTTTTGTTTTATTTAACTGAAAACTGATTAGAGTAAATGATGAGAAAGTCAATAATTGCAGAAGGCTTAGCTCAGCTCTAGCAAAGGTGAAAGTGAAGAAAAAAAATGCAATTCAGCTTTTTGGAAACAGCTTGGTTCAAGGAAGTCCAACAAGATAAAACAGAAACAAACACAAGAAATGCATAATGAGCATGGCCATGTTAAATAATCAATATTTACAAAAGTGATCGTGATTATACTTTTTTAATACTCACATATTCAAAGCGATCCTTGCAGAGCTGCACCATGAGATGGAGAAAGACGAGTGCAGAGAACCACAAACACCACATAACCACCTCCTCCACAGTCTGAACGTTCAGTACTCCAAAAATGAAAATGAACTTGTAGAAAATGAAGTTCCAGAATTTATCTTTCAGGTGCTGATAAAAATAATTAAATAAAAAAAAGTCAGCATATAAGATGAAAAAGTATTTGCTTCTTGTTTTGAAAGAAGTAAAACAGCTGCAATAACACAGACTTACCTGCTTCTCACTGACTCTGAGGGGGCCAAACACCACATACTGAATCATTTTAGCAATTAACATCAAAGAGCAGCAGAATGTGTTCACCAACACCTGAGAGCATGCAGACAGTAAAGTCACCATTAGTTTTTGCATGAACTTCATCATCACATCACATAATACAATAAAGCGACTCACCCATACAAAGAGACTGTCTGTGACAAGATACCACAGGACAGTTGTTGCCAGTTCTGTGCTACTAATATCATTCTTTAGATGTTCTCGATCCACCTCAGGGGGAGGCTGTGCTTCATCTGTTTCCAAGGCCCCAAACGCTGGGTCAGTTACTGTGGTGTAGGCACTGAAGATGCTACCAGCAAGCAAAGCCACGCTCAGTGCTGTGTAGGTCTGCAGGCTGGGCCAAGGAAACCTCTCCAAAAACAGCAGAGGCATTGCAATGGTTACAAGTCCACCTCTCAGCTTGTTAAAATGGTGTCAGTCCAACAACCTGTGAAGACAGAGGGGAGTTGACGTTCGCCAAACTTTACGGGACTAAGAGTAAACATTACCTAAATACAGCAAAGCCTGCGATGGCAGCCATTTCGGACAGGCATGGGTTTTATGCTTTAGTAACTGCGACACGCAGAGTGCAAAAATTTCTTTCTGATCTCCAAAAAGTTAAAACACAAATGCCTACCGGACATGATGGCTAACGTAGCTGCCAGGTAGCGCTAACTTCCCTTTAGCGCTAATTACTACCGTGTTTAACTTGAAATAAAAACATTGCTTAAATTAGTCAAAGTAAGTACAAATGTCTTAACATTGTCATAGAGCAACACCTTTATAGAACCAACGGGACTTCACTCCCCTAACATTAGTTATTTATCTGGCTAATGTTACCTAACACTTAGCCCACTGGTTAGCTACTGCTAGACACAGTTAGCAAGCAACAAACACCAGGTTTGTATTAAATCGTTACTTACAGTTTGTCACAGATTTAATTAGACACAATATCCAGCCTCCCTTGTTCCAGTCAGTGCTGAACTTTTAGTCCTGCAGCACTGGGAACATGACACTTGACAACATCGTCATGTTTATTTCACCGAGCAGACAGCTGGCTGACACTGAAGAAAGGCTTTCTGTCTGCGCAGCGTAACCGCGTCATCACGACAACTTTAAAGCCACGGCGATTACAAAAATAAATATTTCCACCTCGACAGATTAATTTAAATCTCAACTGATGCCCCCCTGATAAGGAAAAAAAAACCGAACAAAAAAATATTCATTTAATATATCTTGATTTAATTCCAGGTATGTTCTAGAACAGGCAAGAAATGACGCTCTTTCTTGGGATTAGATTTATTTTTGGTGCAAAATATAAAAATAGAAACGACTTTACCTCAAGGCTAGTCTTGATAGTACATTTATTTTTAAACTTTAAACTTCATCTTGCAAGATACAGGAATAATCTGCACTTCAAGTCACTTAATTGCGCTACACTGTTAACTGAACTTCACACTGTTGAGCCGGAATAAATATGGTATTTCTTACCTTTGAACCTCACTCACAGTTTAAAAATTTTAAAAAATTTTGTGCAATATCAGTAATCTGAAAAAACAAAATATTCAAAAGTTTTTAGAATAGTTTCATTTAATTTGGAACATATGCTTAGATTTGTTTGTCTGAATGTAATATAAGATGGTAACGTTCTCAGGAATTTAATTTTGTATATCTAAAATATGACTAAAATAATGAGCAAATTAATTACATATTACATTGAAATTAGGACTGAATTGCAAAGAAGATTTTTATGTATCAGAAATGGTTTTTTTAAAGATAAAAATTAAAGGGAAACTTTTACATATGATAACTAAAAATGTAAAACAAACAAACAAAAAAAACATTTCTTTGATTCCTCCTTAAATCACTGTCTAATAGTGGTGGAGGGGTTTGTGTGCCCTAGTGAACCCCAGGGGCATTATTGTCCAAGAGCTTTTGCCTCATGTTAGGGTCTCCCGAGGCAAATTGGTTGTGGGTGAGGGGCCAGACAAGAGCGATTCCAGTGGCACTTATAGCAGAGACACCAAGGAAGCAGTTTACCCTGCTCGGGATAAGGTTACCGGGGCCCAACCCTGGAATCAGTCCTGGGGAGGGAGTTCGAGGGAGAGCACCTGGAGACTAGGCCTTAGCCTGTGGGGCCTGGCCAGGCACAGCCTGTAGAGGAGACATGTAGTCATGTCTGACATGTCTGTGGGCGCACTGCCTGCATCTGGTGCCCAGGGCAGAGGCCCTGGTGGAACAATCCCTGGCTATCGAGGCTGGCTATTGGGACATGAAACCTCACTTCTCTGTTGGCCTTCCCCAACGGAGAAGTGAGGTTCCATGTCCATGCAGTCTCAGCTAGTGCGTGAGGTTGAGAGATACTGGCTAGATATAGTCAGGCACACCTCAACGCATAGTCCAGTCTCCTAGAGAGGGGCTGGACTCTTTTCCAGTCTGGGGATGCCCTAGGTGAAAGGTGGTGGGCTGGGGTGGATAGCCTTGTATCCCATCAGCATACTGCTTGTACATCAGATTTTTTACCAGTGGACAAGATGGTTGCTTCCCTGCACCTTCAAGCCAGAGAATGGGTACTGAATGTTGTTTGTGCTTGCATGCCGCATGACACTTCAGAGTGCCCAGCCTTCTTGGAGTCACTGGTCAGGGTGCTTGAGGGTGCTCCATCTGATGACTCCATTGCTCTACTGGGATGTTTCAACACTCAGTGATGAAGTGTTGAAGGGCATGATTGGGATGAATGGCCTGGCTGATCTGAACCCAAGCAGTTTCCTTTTATTGGACTTCTGTGCAAACCACAGTTTGTCCATAAGGAACACCATGTTTGAACATAATGATATCTATAAGCGCACGTGACACCAGGACACCCTAGTTCGCAGGTTGATGATATATTTTATAATCATATCATCAAATGTGCAGCTGTATGTTCTAGACACTCAGGTGAAGACAGGATCTGAGCTGTCAACTGATCACCCCCTGGTGGTGAGTTGGATCAGGTGGTGGAGGAGGATTCTGGAAAGTCTTGGCACACCTAAACATATAGTGAGGCTGCACTGGGAATGCCTGGGAGAGGCCCCAGTCCACAAGACCTTCAACTTTCACTACCAGCAGAACTTTGACAATGAATCAGAATGGACCATGTTTTGTACCTCCATTGTTGAGGCTACTTCATGGAACTGTAGCTGCAAGGTAGTTAATGCAAATTGTGGTGGTAATCTCCAAACCAGATGGTGGACACTGGAGTTGAAGGGAGCCATCAAGCTGAAGAAGTCCTAGGTGTCTTGGTTTACACACCTCTGCAACATTGTGCGGAGATCTAGGCTGGTGCCACTGGATTGACAGACTGGAGTGGCGATCCCCATCTTCAAGAAGGGAAGACCAAAGGATGTACTACAACTTTTGGCAGGATCACACTCCTCAGCCTCCCCAAGAAGGTCTATGCCAGCATGCTGGAAAGGAGAGTTCATCCATTAGTTGAACCTTGGATTCAAGAGGAACAATGCGGTTTTCATCCTGAATGCTGTGTGCGTGAGAGTTTGCCCATCCGGTCTACATGTGTTTTGTGGACCTGGAGAAGGCATTAAACTGCATGTCTTGGGGCTTCCTGTTGGGGGTGCTGCAAGAGTGTCTGGTTTATTATTACGGGCCATTCAGTCCCTGTACAACTGTAGCAAGAGTTTGGTCCACATTGCCGGCAATAATTTGTGGTGGGTGTTAGACTCCATCAGGGCTGTGGTGGAAGGCTTCTGCCTTGGTGGCCTCAAAATTTCATCTCTGCTTTTTGAGGATGATGTAGTCCACTTGGCTTCATCAGGTGGTGGATCTCCAGCTTCCACCTCCAGCTAGCACCTCTAAGTCTGAGCCCATGGTCCTCAGCTGTAAAAAGGTGGAGTGCCCACTCTCAGGGATGAGTTTCTGCCCCAAGTGGAAAAATTTAAATATCTCACTGTCATGTTCACGAGTGAAGGGAAAGGGGAGCAGAAGAGTGACAGACAGACTGGGGCTGTGGCTGCGACAGAAGAAGCTGATAAAGAAGAAGCCAGTTGAGGTGGTTCAGGCATCTGACAAGGATGCCTCCTGGATGCCTCTTGGGTAAGGTGTTCTGGGCATGTTCTAACGGGAAGAGGCCCCAGAGTAGACTCAGGACACAATAGAGAGATTATATCTCTTTGCTGGCCTGGGAACACCTTGGCGGTCCCCCAGATAAGCTGGAGGAGGTGGCTGGAGAGAGGCAGGTCTGAGTTTCTCTGCTTTTCTCCCCCACGACTGGGCCCCGAATAAGCAGAAAAAAATGGATGGATGGAGGTTTCTTTGATTTTAGTCTGCACCATCTCAGCACGTTGCAAGTCGAGTTAAAAGTGAAACCTGTAGCTACAGACTTATAAAGTCAGATAATGCCATTATTAATTTCAGCGATTTACCACATATTTCTTTTACATAAATTATGTAACTACAACTAGTTTGTTTTCTCAAATCATTTGGATGAAAGAACCAGGGTTACTGATTATATTTATTACCAATTATGTCACCAAACTGTCATGTCATACCAGCTTCACCACAGGTTTATACCACATAAGCCAAAAATAACCAAGAGGCAAGTCTGGTATGACATGATATTATGTAATCAGCTGTTGAACTATGACAGCACAGTACAAGAGAGATGATTCAACAGTTAATGTGGTCCAGTTGGGGAATTTGTCTCATTATGATTCTCATAAATCTTTCACTTGTGCAATAGCATGACTTAGTTACAGTAAACCTGTGATGGTAACTGATCTGACCTTCTGACTTCTCTTTATTTGTTTCTTTGAGTTCACATGCTCATAACAACTATTTGTTAAATAATGAATTACTCTGTTTTTGTCATTAAAAATTGAGGATGAAGCACTACCTTCATGTTTAATTTTATAATTATATATCTAAAAGTTTTAAGCATTGCCTTCAGAAGACCATGCGTGATAAAAGCTGATAGAGTCTCTTAAGCTATATTCTGTATATTTAAGTTGAATAAGTTGAATGATTCTGTTCATGTAGTAAAGGCTGTGGACCTTAAGTTAAATCTCAGAAACAGTGACTTCCACAGTTTAAATGTGGTTTATACACAGTTTCTGAGCAGATCAAGTAATGTTGTTGTGTGGACTTCACAAATTTAAAAGATTCAAAACTTTTAACCACATCTGAGTTAATGAAAAGGCTCCGATTAGTTTCCCTAACACTTGGAGCCTTAAGTAGTGATTAATCCTAATATATGATTTAGAATATAAGGATCTGTAACTGACTTTTGCTCTTAATTATTTGTTTCCTTTCCAAGGAAATTATAGTTCAGTTTATGTGTCATCAATCCTCATCATAATTTCCTAGCAAGCTCATAAATATGTTTGTTGATTCACTGAAATGAACTCTTACAATCTCTCCGCATTCCTTACACATTAGACATTACTTTTCTGAAAGTATACTTGAAACTGTTGGGGAAATAAACAGAACTGCTATTCAGATTCAAACAAGCAAGATTGATGTGCAACTTAAAGACCGTAGATGGGAGTGGAGATTTTATGGTTAACATAATACAGTTTTCTGGACTCAGGAGTAAATGTGATTATAGCAGTGGGAAATGACAATAATAATTAGCTGTTTAAGTGATTACCATCTATTCAGCAGACACAAGTTCAGAGTTAAAGCATGTGGGTGTGTGTTGGAATTATTATATGAACTTTTATTATGGTTTCCTATAAGTTATATCTAATGTTTTCATAAGTTGTTTCTATATATTAATGTGGTTTCTTTTATTCTGATGGGTATGCTTGTGATACTTTTAAAGGAGCTTTCGAAGGAACTGCAATCACACACACACACACACACATCCCCCACAGCATACAGGCACACATGCACAGACACACACACAGGTACACGAACGCGCACACATGTAAGTCACGTACGCCATGCACATGCACGTAAGCACATCCATATATGGTAAATGATAGGAATGTTGCTGACTGTATGCTGTAACTGGAGGTTTGCGGCCTCACATGATTTTTATTGTATGCATGTGTTATTAAAGGCTGCGGGGGGCAGCGGCTCGGCGAAGATCCCTCCTGTGAGTCCTGAGGGACGCAGAGGTCGGCTTCCCTTGCAAGTAAAATAAGAGTTGTGCGTTTGTTCATTGTTTGTTATAAAATGATCTTGAACCCATCAGTGTGTTACTCATACAAATTTAAATGTTCCTGCTTCTGGTGGTCATCTGTTGGCAGAGAGAAGGATTTAGCATGTGTTTTATTACAAATTTTTGACTGGCTCATCAACCACTCAAGATATTTAGGTAGCAAATGTAAGGAACAAGCAAAGCAGAACTCAAAACCACGTTAAGACCTCTGATTTTTGTGTTTTCATGTATATGTATACGGACATATGCAATTTTAACAAATTTCTAAAATATTTTCCTCTTGTTTTTCTGATGAGATGTCCAGTCGCCCTTTTTTTCAAGCTCCGGAGACCTTTTTTATGACAGGTGATCTAATAAAATTTTTAAGTACTGAAAGAAATCATTTTCTTGGAGGTTGTTCCTTCCGGATGGGAGGGAATTGTTGAACACAAAATGACTTGTTGTTCAACTTGCTAGCATTTTAGTTTCTGTTCAGTTTGACTATAAAGGGAAGTGAATTGCTGCTTATACAGCACTTATTTTGTTCATGAGGCAGACAATACCTTGAGCACATAAACTTGCAGCATGGCCGACTCAGCTGATCTGTCTCTTTCAGAGGAGTTTAATGCAGGGAAAGCGGTGGCGTGTGTGATCCTCGGTTTGTCCTTCCTGGTTGGCGCTCCTGGGAACCTGCTAGTTATCTGGACCATCCTGAGACATGTCAAGCAACACTCTCATACTGTGGTGCTCATTCTGCACCTGGCTGTTGCAGACCTGCTTGTTCTTATCACCTTGCCTCTGTGGATCTACTCTCTGGCTCACACTTGGGTGTTTGGTGAGGTATTCTGCAAGGCCTTAGTGTACATTATAAATGTGTTCATGTTGAGCAGCATCTTCTTGATTACCCTTCTTAGTGTGGAGCGATTTCTTGCTATCTGTCATCCATTTTTGATGATGCGATGGAAGACAAAATGCAAGATAAACACATGTCTAGTACTTTTGTGGCTGCTTGCTTTCCTTCTTGGAGTGCCTGCCTTAACACAGACTTTGGAAGGAACTGATGAAGAAACGCAATGTTTTTCCATCGAATTAAACTCTGGCACTAACACAATCGTCCTCCTATGTCTAAATACCTTGATGGGCTTTGTAGTTCCTTTCATTGTTCTTAGTATCTGCTACTGTCTAGTAGCGGCACAGATCAAGAAAATGAGTTTCAGTTCAAAACAGAAATCCATGGTTCTTATCCACACTGTGGTGATTGCGTTCACACTGTGCTGGCTGCCTTACCACATTATCAACATTGTTGATCTGATTTGCATCTTAAGCTGGCCAGACCCAGAACATGACTGTATACCACAGGGTGTCATCTTTGCATCTGGAGCCCTGGTTTTCATCAGCAGTTCGGTAAATCCTGTGTTATACGTGTTCTTCGCAAGGAACTTGCAAGGGAGTCTGGAGGAGTCCCGACTAGTGAGGCTATTTAAGGAAGTGGCCTCTTACACAAACAAACTGAGGGAACTGGCAGTACAACAGAAGACTGGCCAGAGGGCAGCAAGTACACAAGAAGAGCCACTATCTGACCCACTATCTGACTCTGTGTGTGAACAAAATACTCTTGAATCCCTTTGATGATTATAAAATGTGACATTTGTCATCTGCTGTTAATTATGGAGGACTACATGTAGTCTAATAAAGGTAACAATGAAAATGTAGTCAAATTGTTACCATGTGTTGTACTCCTCCATTGTTTTTGTTTGTTTCGGATTCACCCAGTGCAGCAAAAAATGCATAATTGTGATCTTCTGTTTTGAAGAATGTGCATTATCAGTAATGGTTTTTCTTGTTTTTTTTTAATTGTTCAAAATTTGATATTGTCCATTGTTGTGTAAGGTGTTCTGTTTGTTATCCTACCAGAAACAATTAAAAAAAAAACAGTCCTCCAGAAAATGGCTCTAAATGTATTTTTTGCTGATTATTAAAATGTGACTAGTGTATTATTCTATCACACTTGAATGTACTGCACAATTTATTGAATATTTTTGCAAAATAATGAAATGAAACAATTAATTCCTGAAACAGATAATCTTTTGAAACTAATGTACATGTTGGAGCACATCTCACACGTATCATGCATCATCATTTCCTGGCAGGCTGATAAACGCTTTCAATTCACTAAAATGAAATCTTGCAATCTCCCCTCATGCTTCACATTTTATGTCACTCCTTTCCCACATGAAAAGATCTGCAATGCTTGTGTAAGGAAACCAAAACAGTAATATATACAGCATGGGAACTTTTTAATTTTACAGTTCCTTAGTGACAAGGAGCTGATGTTTTTGTAAATAATTAAAAATCTGTTATGTTTTTGCATGTGTTGTTTATGTCTAACTCAGGGGTTCTCAAACTGTGGAATGTTTTGCCACCGCCGGCGGTGGGGCAAGGACAACCAGGTTAAAAGATGAAGTGAAACTAAAACCAAAAAAAAATAATAATAAGAGAAAATAAACAGAAGAAGAGCCTCTGTGGTGTTTTATATGACTTTTAATCCAATAAATTTCTTTTTTATTGTTGAGGTTTTAAAGAAATTGTATGGTGTGGAGTGTGAACTTTTCTTTTGCTTATGACTTAGCTCATGTCAGAAAAAAAATTGACTACTCAAACAGAAACCTCAGGAATGTTTCACAAGCTAAAACAATGTTTCCAGAGTTTCTCCCTTGATAGAGTAAGGTCATTCATTCATTCATTCATTCATTCATTCATTCATTCATTCATTCATATAATTTCAATTTTTTTGCAAGTATTTC
>VUQK01029985.1:30970-44043 GCA_015106715.1 Bujurquina vittata
GGAGTGTGAACTTTTCTTTTGCTTATGACTTAGCTCATGTCAGAAAGAAAATTGACTACTCAAACAGAAACCTCAGGAAAGTTTCACAAGCTAAAACAATGTTTCCAGAGTTTCATTCATTCATTCATTCATTCATATAATTTCAATTTTTTTGCAAGTATTTCATAAACACATTTAAACAATTTTTTTTAAGCTGATCTGTGACCAGAGGCGATGGACTTCTTGCACATGCATGAATCATCTCTGCATGTCTTAAGAAGCCCTGTTAGGAAACTCTGTTCCTGTGCTTTCCACACAGTTCAAAGGGGAAGTGGAGACTTAGACTGATGTGTTTTCCTTTTCATGCAGACACCACAGTCAGCACATCGACTTGCAGCATGAACCACACACATCTGTCTCCTCAAGAGGAAATGGCCCCTGAAGAGTTTGATGGTGGGACAGCGGTGGCATGTGTGATCCTCGGTTTGTCCTTCCTGGTTGGAGCTCCTGGAAACCTGCTGGTGATCTGGACCATCCTGAGACATGTTAAGAAGCGCTCCCACACCGTGGTGATCATTCTCCACCTGGCTGTTGCAGACCTTCTTGTCCTCATCACCCTGCCTCTGTGGATATACTCTCTGGCCCACTCCTGGATATTTGGGGAGGCATCTTGCAAAGCCATGGTGTTCATGATCAACGCCTGTATGTACAGCAGCGTTTTCCTCATCACACTCATGAGTGTGGAGCGTTTTGTGGCTGTGCGATATCCCTTTGCCTCAGCTCACTGGAAGAGAAAACAGGCTCTGAATAAAGTACTGCTGGCTTTGTGGACTGCAGCATTCTTGTTCAGCATACCTGTCATCCCAACTCAGATTGTTGGGGAGGATTTTGGTGAGGAGCACTGTTTGTACCGCCTGTATACCTCTATGTCCCAAGAGCTGGTGTGTGTATTGTTAGAGACACTTGTGGGCTACATAATACCCTTCTCCATCCTCGTGGTCTGCTATGGCTGCCTCTGCAGCAGGATTACTCAGATGACTCTCAAGTCCAAACGCAAGTCCACTATCCTGATTGCCAGTGTAGTGGTGGCATTTGGGATTTGTTGGACACCTCATCATATAGGGAATATCCTCTCATTGGTTATCCTGGCAATTGAAAACTCCTTCAAGGAGGTGGCAGATCATCTGGAAAATGTGAGAAGCACTATGGCTTTTATCGCTGGAGCCTTGGTCTTTATCAGCAGCACAGTTAACCCCATTCTGTACATGTTTGCAGCTCGCTCCTTCAGGAGCTCCTTACGTGACACGGGCATCCAGAAGCTCTTCCGCCACATCTCAAGCACCTCCCCAGGTGAGGGCAATAGAGAGGTGTCCTATGTGTCCAAGAGACACAGCAACCAGACCAATACCTCTCAGGCACTTTCTGAGCCAAAAGATCAAATAGGCATATTAATGAAAATGTGTGAAAACAATCCATCCTGATATTGAAACTGTACAGTGTGTGCTCTATGTAGATACTTCTGTGTATACAGTATTCATTGTCTAAATAAATGTTGAAAAATACCTGATTTTTTATTCGTATGATGTTACAAAAAAATTAACAAGTTTATCTGTGCTATACTTGCCTAACTTAATAAATTACCAACTTTACATGTTTTTATTGTGAATATATATTTATAGAAATGTTATAAATTATGTACATTATATCCTTAATGATATGTACTATGTGACAAATAAAAATTTTATATAATGTCTCAGTATGAGGTTTTGTAAAATACAGTTTGGTCCTGTTACTTTGCTGATTCCATCAAAAAGAAAATGAACCTATAAATGTGCTGATTCTGAACTGTCTGTAAGGCTCACGATTAGACAAAACACAACAGGTTTTTATGGCTTTCATTTCCTGTTATTGTATCTGTCATTTATTCATTTATTTGGCCAAGGAAAAATATTTCACTCACAGGTCAGTCTGCTTAAACATAAGCATTCAAGTATTTTTTAACCTCATTGTTGTTTTCTGTAACATTTCTGACAAAATCTTTAATCTCAGAATCAAACATTAATTATTTCATAAAGGTGTTTTTTCACTTCAGACAATAGTCATGCTTTCAACTTCCTCTCAATGAAAAGATTGCTAAATGAAGATCGCCGTGTTTCCTTTGCTAAGCAACAAAAAGCGGAATCATGCCCTGACGCTTGTCACACTCTTGTAAAATTTAAATGCACATGTTGGGAGGGACAAAATTCAGAGTCCAATTATTTATTGATATTTTAAAGGCACATATTCATCAATTAGTCGTATTAGTCTTATAATTATATATATTTATCTCTTCCCACAACTAGAGTAATAGTGTTGACTAATTGTTCAGCCAGTAGATGGCAGTGATTGCTGTGCCTGACAGCATTTGTAATTTGAATTTCCAAATGAAGGCCTTTTTTTTTAAAAAAAAAAAGGTTCTAAATTTATTTAATGCCTGCTCAAAATCTTTTAATCAGTTTTAGAAACGGGACCCAAGCCTTTTAACTCTTTCTCTAGTTTACAAATATGTATTTACAAAGAGATTGCCCATGACTTAGTCCCCATAATTTTTTTAATTTCAAGCACATACAATGAATTAAGTCACTATAAATTGAAATCTTTTGTCAAAGTTTTGACTCTGACAGAAACCCATAAAACCATGATGGTTTGGCAAAGTCATTGTACAAATTCACCACATTCTTAAGTTATAGGTGTGATTTTAATGTTTTAAGCCAGATGCAACACTTTTTGAGCGTGAGAAACCCACGCATGTAGAAGTTAATGTTGTTGTATTTGCAATTCAGGGCCACCGTAGTTCAGGGCCACCGTACTAATCATTTTCATGTCAGTTTAAATATGAGATGAGAAAATAATCTGATCTAAGGATGAATATGACAGCGCTTGACACGTCACTGAATCCTTTGTCTTTAAGCAAGACAGAATTATTTTAAATGTGACAGTGGAAAATTACAGCGCTCAAAGGGTGTGACAAAGCTCAGCTCACACAAGAAAGCACAGTGGACTTGCTTGACATTTTCTCACAGAATGAGGAAGCAGGATATATATTATGATCAGCTGCTTTTGGTATGTGCCTGCTCTGCCCATTGCTTTTCATAAAGCATATTAATACATGCTCACCATGTTTTTGTTAGGTTTCAGCCTTTGCTCTACAATAATATTGTAACATAAGAGTTTTTCCAGGAAAACCTGCTTCATAGTAATAAAGCTGTGGGAGCATGGACATATTTTTATTTTTTTCAATTCTTTCAATTATTTTAACTCATACTTAACCTACAGGATAAGACTTGCCACCTGGAACATCAGAACTGTCAATCGCTTCCAAAAATATATAAAGAAGTGTTAATGTTAATGGGGACGGTGGCTGCCACATATTGTCTTCTCAACTTTTTCACCAATTACAATTGCTGAAGGGAGTTAGCTTGTCACTTTATTGTCCTAAACTTCTACATGCATAAGCATGTCCTCAGTATGATGTAGTGAAGATAATGGTCTTTGCTGTTGTTGTGCTGAAATATCATTATGTGTGTGAGGTTTCAGCATTTTCCAACATATCCCTGTAGTCATCAGACTGGTTCAGCTAGAAATAGCAATTCGACATAAGGAAGGAGACACAAGGAATTACTCTTGAGATGGGGGATTTATTTTGAGTGAAAGGACATGAAAAGACAGAAAGCCTTGCATTCAGTGTGGTCTGCTGGCCCATAGCAAGCAGAGAAGGGAGTGTCAGTAGCAACAAAACCTTGCATTTCTGGGAACTGGGCCAACAGGTGAAAACTTCACTGCTCTTTTGAAGTACCATGTTTTCTGGAGACAAATACGTTCTATTGACATTTACATACTGTCAATATAATAATAATAATAATAATAATAATAATAATAATAATAATAATAATAATAATAATACAGTGTGATTTTAGATGTGGGGAACAAAGATCACAAGCTGGAAGTGCAGTGCTAATTCCACTGTTCTTTTTTGTTGTTGCTGAAGTCTCTCCCTGGATGTGTTCTGTTGTATAGGTCATTCATCCCTGCATTTACTGCTACCTGTTACTTAAAACTACTTCACAATGAAGAAGCCTAGAGAAACTATAACTCTTCCTTTTGGAGGAAATAAATGCATGTTGTTTCGTATATAGGTTTTTTCCGTGATCTCCATGTTTACTGCAAGTGAAGGATCATTATCTAAATAAAGACAATGAGGCAAAACAATTTTAATTAAATCATAAGTGTGAATTTGTGTGCAGAAACTCTCTCTCTCTTTTTCTGAGAGTATAAATGTTCCACCTTGGCATAACATGCAGTCTAAACTCCTTTTCAGACAATAAACAGGTTATTTCCATCCTGTCGCTTTGCCCTCTGACAGGGCTAACAGTCCATTACTAACTTTTGAGTCTAAGCTGAGTTCAGGCAGATCAATCAAGAACATTTAGGGCAGATTCAAATAGCACAAAACTAATTTTAATGGAAAAGCAAAAGTCCGTCACGATATTGAGTTTCTCCTTGCGTTTGCCATCTGCAGATTACATGGATATGCACACGAGCTGCACAGTTTACGGATATACCTCATGGAGGTATTGTCGTCCTGTTGTCTTCCTCATACTTCCGGATTCAACAAAACCAACCAGCCAATGAGATCCCAGCAGTCACCTAAACCTCCCACCCTCACCTTTGCATACTAGCCAATAGACGACGCCCCCGAGGATCCGCTCGAGCAGAGGCCGAGCCTCACAGGTAACTCGAGGGGAAAAAAAACTCCGAGGCTTGTTATGGAGTTCGTGTGAAGGAAACACGGATTTCCACCCTTCTTTACCAGTTAAACCAGTATCTCTGGATAGAACACACTCAAGTACTACAACAGGTAGAGTCTCTGACCGCAAACTCTTCCGTGGCTCCTCTGAAAATAATCTCCCCCTTTTTTTTCCTCTCTTCGTTTATCTCAATTGAGTTTCCAGCCCTTTTGTTCGCTCTTCCTATCACTTGGAAAAGGTGAACCCTCGTGTTATTTTTATTTTAATCTTTGCTTTAATTGTAGTTTTTACCATTGTGGTCCCTGATGGCTTCGCACAGTGATACTCTGGTGGTGTTCTTTGGGGCAACAGCTGGTGCAAATGGGGGTAAACTGGGTTCGGATGAGAGGGAAATAATTCTCTTGGTGTGGCAAATTGTGGATCTACATGAGAAAAAGGTACGGACCTTTCTGACCCCCCTTTCGTTCGTTGTACGGTTTCTTATGTACCCAGAGTGTTTGTGGCATAGTGTCAACCTGTAGAGTTTGACATTTAAATCAACATGGTGTGCTCTCTGAAACCGTGTGGAGCCTGCTTGTCTTGTCATGCTAGCTAACGCTACATCTGTCCGTCGTTAGCGCACCTTTTTTAACAGGTGTGCGACTAAATTTGAGCAAGCAGGCGACAAGAGGGAACAAGCACACCTTCTTGGTTTAGCATGTCAGTGTCTGGATGTAAATAACGCTTTATTGACAATTAAGTGCTTTTTGCAACTATATTGTCAATTGTTTGACTTTTTTTTTTAAAATAATTTATTTCCTGTATCATGTGGGGGGCCTTTAATTTGCTGTAAATTAGCTTCTCTCTCTGTCTCCCTCTCTCCACGCTGTATTCCTACGCCATGAAACACTAAATCCTTTCACAGGTGGGGAAGCTTCATAAATGTTTTGTCAAGCCGGACACTTTAGAGCTGACAGACCAATGTAAGGAGGAGACAGGGCTGGCTCTGGACGACATCGTCAAAGCTGAGCCATTGGACAAAGTTCTGCAACAGGTGAGTCTCACCTCCTTACAGATGTGAGGGTCATTTCACATGCATTGGGAAACTTTAAATTTGTGTGCCTCTTCTCATTCCATACAGTATGAAAACCACAGCAACCGCTTATGTTGTGGAAAATCCAGAAGCTTATTAAACCCCCAAATCTTTTGACAGGTTTTGCTCAGAGCGAGATGTGACATGACAAGCCTGACTGGGTATTAAGCTGTAAGATAGAGTGGGGAGTGTCAAATATCCCACATGACCTTTCTTCTTTTTCTTTTTTTAAAATGTCTTCCAACTGGTTTAGATGTGTCATTGGTTTGGCCCTGACAGTGAAACTCTGCTGTCAGTTTGTAGGAGCTCAGGAGCTGGGATGGGGCAGAGCCTCAGAGCCTGGGGCGTCTAGAGATAAGGAGGAGGAGTCGCAGGTCTAGTCTTGCCCTGGCCTGGCTTGATGTATGCTGCTGACATCTGGAAGGCAGAATTGTTTACCTGGGACCGCGCCTCTGTTTTAGGCTGCAGCACAGACAGGAGGGGTGAAGCTTTCAGACTGTTAGCTTCATCTTTAGCGCCTGCTTACAACACTTATGTCCCCACTGTCTAGAGGTGTGTTTTGGCAAAAGTGCTTATGTTGCCAAACATGTGTTCCCAACCACCTTTCAGGTGTGTGTGTTTGCACTGTGTGCTCCATTCCTGCCCCTCCAGTAGTTTATAGTTTAAAAACCTCTCATTATTGTGCTGAAGCAATAAGTTGGTGTTGATGCTAGAGCTGTTGTGGGCTGATTGCAGGTTGGTTTGAGTTATCAATTCAATAAAATTTTATTTATATAGCGCTGATTCACACAACAGTCACCTCAAGGCTTGTATTGTAAGGTAAAGACCCTACAATACTACAGAGAAAGTTAACAATGTTTTTGTTTCTTTTGCAATTCCTCCTGAAGCTTTAAACCAGTGATGCTCCTGGGATTATTATACCCGGCGTGTAGCATTCAAAGGTTTTCATCTAGATGTTGATATACATACAGGTTGCTTAAAACTTCACCTTCAGCCACTCTAGCTTACATTGTATGCCATACCTTCAAATATTAACCCAAGCAATCAGGCTGGTCTTTTCATAGCTTTGTCTCGCTGGTTACTTTCTCTATGCTGGTCACTCTAAGATAAGCGTTACCCAAGTTGATAAAGGGAAGAAAAAGAAATGGACATTTTCCCAGTTGGAAGCATTGCAGGGATTTGAAGTTTAGAAGCTTGTGGCTCACATATTTTTAATTTAGAAGTGGAGTCTTGCTCCAACCTATTTAATAATAGGGGGAAACAAACAGCTGCCTTTAAAAATAAAAATGGTAAACTTGTTTTATTGACCTGTGTGGTCAGAGCCCCCAAGGACATCTGTTGCTTTACTTTGCTGAAAGATTGATTAAGGTAGAGAAGGCTGGAGAGATTAGCAGGAATGTTCAAAACTTTGCTCCCATGCATTTTGCCACAACTGTAAATTTTGATGCAACTGCAAAAAGAAAAAAAGAGAGAAACTATTGTGAAATTTTCTGTTTAAATCGGTCACAGTATGACAGTTGACAAACTGTCATATTTTGAATGATGCTTTAGCCTTTCATACTAAATGCAGCACAGTAAAACTGACAAGATTTAAATACTGCATCTACTCTATTGCATCATCTTCTTTGAAGTTGTAGAATAGACATAGGCATGTGAAGGTATATTCCAACCATGTGTTGCAGATCAGTTTGTTGAGCTTTAGATTCTACTTTATACTAAATTAAACAGATATCAGAACCACTGCAACTGTTAATTTAGTTAAAATTAACACAACATAATTTTTGTTCCTTTTTAGTACGTAAAATCATTGTTACTCCATTTTTGTTAAGATTAGTTTGAAGTTCTTCTGTTAATGAATTTACTGCTGTGGTTTGTGAGCTTTCAGTTCCCAGTAAGAAAGGTGCACCTGGGCATTGAAAAAAAGAAATGTCACACTCGTCTTTTCATAAGTGAGTTTGGTATATCAAACACATGAACCAGGCTGCTGTCAGAATAGGTTCACGAGAAACATGATAAAGTTTGTCACTATAGCTGTGACACTTAATACAATATAGTGCGCATATCCCACCTGTAGTCCATTGAGGTTTGTCAGAGTAAACTCATGGTTAGTTTATCTGTAATGACGATATTTCTGGCTGTACAGGCGTGGGTTGAGTCTGGGACACAGCATTTTGTGGTCTATAAAGAGTGTCATGTGATGTCAGGCTTTACCTACATTGCTGTTAAGCTGAAATATTCTGTGCATGTAGTCACGATATGTAAAAATATTTCAACTGTTTCAGAAATGTCTCTAGAAGTTTGTGTTTTGATTCAGGTTGTTAAGATATTGTACTCACTTACAAAGGCTGCCGTTTTGTGAGATTCATATAATGAGAAATCGCATGAAAGTGTTACATGGGTTTAATTATTTCAGCAAAAAAGCTGCATAAAGATGATTTGTAAATTAGATTTGTACTAATGCAAACCTTTGATAAAGTTATTGGAACTCATCATCAAGGCTCTCTTACTCCTATTGAGTGTGTCTAAGCATAACTAAGACCAAACATTGGAAGGATTGGAAGTCCTGCTTTGAGCCTTTGATATTTAGTATTGGGACCACTGGACAACAGAGTAGAGGACTAAGTTATCACCTAGTTCTAGCAGTCTTGATTAGCAAGCCATTGTATGGTTGAAGATTGAGGTGCCTGCTAATTAGTGCCAAGTACGACATTATTATTAAAACATTAAAATATTAAAACTAGAGCACAAACTTCTAGGATTGGCTTTACCACACAGAAAGCCTTCTCAAGGACGCTTAATTTTAACAAAAATTGCATCAAAATGCCCCAATGCTTATCACCTTTAGCTGAGGTTGAGGCCTGGTGGACTGCTAACAATGCATCTACCTGTGAGAGGATCCACTTGTCAGTTCAAGTGACCACTAATAATTAACATGTTTTAACCATATTGCGAATTAAACCAGTGAGGTAAATAAAATCCAATACTTTATCTTTGTCATAAAGGGGGAAACTAGCTTCATGTAAAATTATCAAAAAAAAGTGTGGCAACGGATTTGTCTTCAGAGCAAGCCTTAAGAAGTAATTCAAAAAATTTACATGTTGCTACCATGTTGTGGCACTGGCTATATTTGTCAGCCTGTTGTTGCCACTTGCAGAAAAAAAACAGAAACGATGGGTAGTAGTCAAGGTCATCTAAACTCTTTCCAATTTATCAAGCGTGTTGCATCAGGAAGTGAAAAATCTGCCAACTCACATATGTGGAGCTATCTGCTGTGGCCACCTCTTGTAAAAGGGGAGCAGCTGAAAGTAGCTTTATAGTAACGTGCAAACTCCAATTATTGTAGTAAAATATTTCCCCTGATTTATTTAATCTTTTTGGGCCTGTAGTTGCAAACAGTACAAAGACCGTGTCACATGTGCCGTGGTTTAAGGTTTCCCAAAGAGACTGCCTGGACACTCCCAGCCACTCTTATCAGTTTGTTTCAGTCACCACCACCACCACCTGAACATACCGTTACATACAAACAGTCCAGCTACAGTAGAGCTCTGATAGGACTGTGTTCAAAGGCCGCGTCCTCCCACTTACCCATGAAAATTGCTTTCAGAGGGAGAGAGACAGAGTTTCACCAGTAATATGCAAGATTATCATAGTTGATTAAAGTGAACTTAAAAACTTAAACTAGATGTGAAAAAACACTTTATAGTTAACATTTCATATTTTATTCATTTTATTTTTAATTAAAATATATTTAATTTTAGTTAAGTTCTTTTAAAATAGTTTTGATAAAAACAAATTATTTTGTATGCTTGGGAAACAAATAAAATACACATACAGGGGAAATATCCCTAGTTTTAGTGTAATTTGGTAAAATATTTTATCGCAGGGGTTTGTTGAGACAGTCTTGTTCTAACCACATGCTCAGCTATGTATAAAACAACTACATGACTAGTAAGTAAATACAGAAACAGTTTATGCAACCATTTCCACAGACTTTAACATATGACATGGTGCTTTACAGATTATAGGCAAAAACACTGCTATTCATTGTTCAACAAGATGAAAACCCTCCTCAGTCTATGGGTTAGTCATCCAGCTCACAATAAACTGCAAATATGATCGGAAAAGGATGGTTCTTTCTGTATTTGTATTTCTGTAACCAGAAATACCAGTGTGGCAGCACTTACCCTTTTTCAGTGGTCACTTTGAGGTTGGCTTGTATCTGTGCTATCAGTGTTTGATTTATTTTCTGCTCTTCTTGTTTGCTCTATTTAAATGTGGGTTTTAACACTGAGGAGAAACAGAGGGCGTGTCTCTACATTTTCTATAACATTTGCTCTCTTAGTAATCTGACTTCAGTCAAAGCCAAGGTAGAGCTGCACAAATGGCTGTGAACAAATATTAGTCCTGTATCGCCGACTGGACATAAAATGTGCTTCCCTGTAACTTTTCGTTCTTTTTTTATTTATTTATTTATTTTTAAACTGTGACAAGCACTCACAAACTTCTGAGCTGAAAAATGACCTCCTGTACATACACAAAATATCACTCAGATCTTTGATTGAGGGAGTTCTGGATTTAAATTGAAGAACCATCGTTTTCCTATCATAATTTCAGTTTATTGTGAGCTGGATGACGAACCCATTGACTGAGGAGGGTTTTCATCTTGATGACGAGTGAATAGCAGAGTTGGGTTTTCATGCGTTTTGCCTATTGCCTGTAAAGCACCAAGTCATAAGTCTGTGGTAATGGTTGCATAAACTGTTTCTGTATTTATTTACTAGTCATGTAGTTGTTTCATACATAGCTGAGCATGTGGTTTCTCCTGTATTCAGTTTTTACACTTGAGCATGAGAACTTGTTCTTATGTTCCCTTAATTGGAAAGACGATGACGGTGTCAGTTACATAATCCCTTTATTGAGGTCAGCCCACAAATTCTGCTGTTTCATTAATTCATTAGCTCTTAGACTCAGTTTGCTTCCACTTGTACTGAATATGTATTATTAGAAGTCATTCATTTAGTTTTCTTCGTGTTAAGACTCTTTCTGTCCGGCCATTATAAATCCCCCTTAATCTAACCCTGAAGCATTTCTTTCCTCCATAGTAGATGTTGGTGCTGCCAAATAACCCCCATATTTCTGTTGGACTTTTAAGGAGCAGGCCCCAGCATGCACCTCTAATGCTGTTGACTGTCTAAAGATTTGTCATACATAGCCAGTGGCCATCAGAAACTAGTCAGTCACTGAGATCCAGGTGGTCTAACTGGTATGGTTCAAAGATGATTTTGAGTGCTCTGGACGTTTTTGTTTTTTCACTGAGAAGCTGAGAAATTACTTGACAATTATGTGTTCTGTTTTGCTTGTGTGTTAGTCATATGGTGGTACTGTGTTGAGCTACAGGTCCCCAGGAATTGGTTACAGCCTGTGTCAAGTTTGGGCATGAGTTGAAGCAGAGGGCCCCAAGAAAACTTGACATTACCTTGACTTTGAATTCATTCCTGTGAGACTTGAGAAAGCTGCAAAGCCATCCACTGCTATCAGAGAGGAGTCAAACACTGCCTGTTTAGTTAGCACTGACTTCTTAATTTATTTGTGTCAGTAGAAATTTCCTCCAATTCATCAGCCAACCTCTAGTCCCCAGTATACTCCAAACACAGTATAAGAACAATTGGCTTAAATTAATTCAGCTGATGTTGTATGTAAAACAACATAAAATTGGGAAGTTGTCTTTTAAATCTGGGTCACAATAGAAAAATAAGTAAGTAGGGTTGTTTTTTTTTTCTTATGTTTACGTTCCAAATTATTTGTCACGAATATAAGTTTAAGGCACCTAATTCTGCCAACAGAGCTTGCTATAAATCACTGTACCAACAATAAGCGAACTCCCAGCTTTATGTGAAAGTGTAATTAGTACTGCTGATCTTGCTGAGATTAACCAGCTTTCACTTGCTTTACCTTCACCTTTGTGTGTTTACCACCCAGTAGGTCTTGACTAATGATGATAAAATATTAACCAAGTGGATTTTATGGCACATGGTGGTTTGGTGAAACATTTAGATGCTTTTCTTGTAATTATTTGAAGACCTAGGTTTTGATGGCCTGATTTTTTTGCTTTTTTTTTAAAAGATGATTTATATGAAACCATGTGAGGGTTACCCTTCTAATGCAGAGGTCTGAATTGTGTGGTTCAGTGTATGTCATGGAGCTTGGTATCCTGCTAAAGAGCTGACCTTTATTGGCAGTTACCGGCTACCCAAACAGGTTGACAAAACACAATGAAGGGGGCTCAGTGAATGTGGTAGTTGTTAATAAACATGCATATGTGGGAGGTGATGGTAGTTGTGACTGGGTGCTGAGGCCATCAGACTTTATGCAAAATGGAGACCAGCAGGTTTGACTCGTATGGGTTGGGCTTCATCATGTCTGGCTGCGACTGTTGGCTGTGCAAAGATAAAACTGCGATGCTGGTGATAGGTGTTGTGATCATTCCTCTCCTTTGTCTGCCCACTCCCTCACAAGGCAAACACTAAAACCTGTTAGACAAGTGTCATTCGTAATTAGAAACAGCAAACTGTCAAACACAATACCACCTTCACTTTTCTGTCTTTAAATCTCAAAAATAAAAACTGATTCTCACTTGTACACAATGAGTGAAGCAATCTGAATTATTTTAAGCCCCCAGGTTATTAACTCACTATATGTTTGCAATTTTACCTCGGATTACTTCATAATCTTTTCCCTCTTGCTCTTGAAGAGATACCAAAATATGTCTAAGAGATTGCTCTTTTATGCATTTTAAATATGGTGACATCTTACATACACAATTCTGCTTTTTTGTGAAGGATAGAAATATTACAATCAATCAAAAGTTTCTTTTGTCCTCCTTCTCGCTTTCTAACTGCGCAGTTCCAGCAGTCAGTGTCGTCAGAAGTAAAATGTCTTGGCAGGAGCACGTACACACTTTGTGTGAACAGTCCCCTCATCATCCGTCAGGCCCTCCACCCCGAAGCTTCCAAAAAGGTGATTATTTCCCTCTGTTGTTCCATAAACTGGAGAGGCATAGAGATTAGTAACTATAAAAATAAAAAGATTTTATAAATATTTCCAGTAGTGTTTTTTTTTTTTTTTTTTTTATAAATTTTTTTTTTTTTTTTTTTTAAAGATTAGATTTTGTTTTTAATTTAATTTTATTTGTTGTTGTGAAGCATTTATACCTTAAATCATTAATATAAAATTCT